>CAUYSK010009086.1:0-73411 GCA_963575035.1 Avahi laniger
AGCTCAGGAGTTCGAGACCAGCCTGAGCAAGAGCGAGACCCCGTCTCTACCAAAAATAGAAAGAAATTAATTGGACAGCTAAAAATATATAGAAAAAATTAGCCGGGCATGGTGGCGCATGTCTGTAGTCCCAGCTACTCGAGAGGCTCAGGCAGTAGGATTGCTTGAGCCCAGGAGTTCAAGGTTGCTGTGAGCTAGGCTGATGCCACGGCACTCACTCTAGCCAGGGCAACAAAGTGAGACTTTGTCTCAAAAAAAAAAAAAAAGAAAAAAGAAAATTGCTTGAATTTGCTTTTTGTCTAACATTATTTTCATAGTCTAAAATAAATATAAAATAAACAGAAAGTAATAAGTCATTAGCAAAAAACATAAAGCAAGAAATGCACATTAAAATGATGTATAACATAACCGCACTTATTTAAGAATGTATTCCAATATCAAAGGACAAATTTCAACAATGCTAAAACTGCAATTACTTTTGCACCAACCTAATATTAACTAGCTCTCCCAAATTTTGTATCTTAATTATCTTCCAATCCGCAGGAATTTTTTTCAAGCCTTGGTGCAGGGATGCTGACAAACCAGTGTTTATGGAACCAAACTGAAAAATGACTTTGACAGCAGCATCTTCAGGAAATAATTCCCAGTTTCTCCAAAGCCTTCCCTCAGTAAATAGGGAAGAGGACTTGAGAAGTCATTGTACTTGAGATATATTTTTCTTTCTCCATTAATGTCAATTATTCATTAGGAACCATCTCAGAGGGCATGTCCATTTCACAATGTAAACTTTCTAACTAGATGTGAAAATAAAAACAAACCAAAAAATCCCTAATTTAATTACTGCATTAATAGAAAAAGAATAACATTCAGGACAGGAAAATCCTGAAATGTTTGATGACCCCCTAGCAATTCTCTTGCTCAACCACATAGGATTAGAAATAAGATCTTAATTTTTAAAATAAAATATATGTTTGTATAAGAGGTTAGAAAAGATATAAAGGCATGCCTGTCTAAGTTTTAGTAAATGTATAAAACAAAGCCTTTGAAAGCCATAGAAAGTTTTACTTAAAAATAGAAGGTACCTTTTTAAAAACGACTCTGGAAATCTCCACAGTGATATCTTTTAGGTGTTATTATGATGAGGAAATGAAAAAGCAAAACAAACAAACAAACAAAACACTGCCTTACATTCTCAGTTCCAATTTATTTAGACATAAATTTTGATTTGTCACCTTCTTTCAAGTATGCAAAAAGATGAATGCTCATTAGCTAAGAAGATATACAGGAAGGCCAGAAATAGCTAGAAAACCATGAGAAAATATGACAGGACACTGTACTTTACAAATGGAAATGTAAAACATATCATGTGTGTCATAATTTTAACAGTCTGGCCAGGGCGAGGGTTTCCAGGCCATTGCTTAGGCAAATGTATCATTTTACTTCTTTCTTTCTTTATACCTGTCTGAAGATTCAGATCAGGGGAAAACAACTATTTAGTATCAGGACAAGCTAAAAATGATACAAAAAATAGAGTCCAGGGTGACTGATGAGCAAATCATAAATGCTCACTTGTGAAGAACACATCAAAGCCCATTAATTTAACATTACCCTTTGGGGTTGTTTCTTTTTCAGTTTTCTTGTTTTTTTCTCTAGATGCTATTTCTAAATAATGTAAGTGAACGAAGTCCTAAAGTTGTGGTATAATTGACCTGATGTGTGCCTTTCTCTATAATCACTCTGAATTGATATTTTGAGTGCATCTTACGATATTATATAAGTACATGGAATCATTTTATTTCTGAACACTAAATTCAAAATCATTAAGAATATGAGCTCTGGGTAATTCTCTGCCCTAAGATTCCCTTCTGCAGTTGGATCACAGCTGCTGATGATTGACAGGCAGAAAAGAACACAGCTGTGGGCACCCTCCCCGCTCTTTCTTGCTTTTGTATTAGCTTTGGGCTAGATCTTCTAAAATGAATGGGGAAGCTCTTGATCTCATGTATCTTTCAATACTTTACTTTGGGTGGAATTCGAGAAGCCTGCAGAGCTGCTTAGAAGAGGATATAGGTTTTCCTGGGATGTTTCAAAACTATCAACTCATAAAGCCTAATTCAACAACAATAATAACAAAAAAATGTGTCACTTTCTATTGAAGGCAGAAGCTCAGCTAAAAGGCCTTGTCCCAAGATGGTCTATTGACTCCTTATATAGCTAGGAGCCCCTTAAAAGCAAGAAATCAGAAAGGAACCCCGACTGTGAGAAAAATTTCAGAAACAGCCATAGCAAGGGATGTCAGGATCCAAATATAAACTGTGCTTTTTCTCTGAGAGTTACAAATGTGCCACATATTATAGTTAAAGTAGTTCAGTCTAACATAAAATATAACTTGTAATTGATAGTATGATAGTATTATAAGTATTCTAGTTTGTTACAATGTTTATTGGTTGAAAATTTTGGAAAATCATTAACAGAAAACTAGTCACACAGGCCTACGTTCAATAGCAGGTAAAAAGTCATGACATAAATTATATTTATCAAAACATTGTGTAAAATGGATACCCCTAGGTTCATGAGAGGATTTATATTCCTGTGTAAGAACAAGAGTTATTGAGAATAACTGAAATGGTTGTAACAGTGACCCCAAAATCCAAGCAGAGGCTGGCACTTGTTTAAGTGCACCTTCCCACACCTCCTGTCTCCTGTACATACACCTATGTATCTAGTTCCTTTGAATGTTTTTAGAGGCTGTCTTCATTTCATACAGCACAGACGTGCATAAATGTCAGTTGTCACAGTTTAGTTTAACAGTAGTCCCCAACCACACAGTTCAAAATGCATTTACCATGGTTTATTAAGAGTGAGTAACTGCATGAAGTATTATATAAACTTTGCTGGTAGCGCTTCAGTGTATAAGTCACTGTGTAAATAACAGATGAGGATCTATGACCAATCACATTACATTTTTCAAAGTACACCATAATTGGTCACTGAGCATGTTATTCAGTACATGCATGGACAACAAAGTGTGTAGTTGTGGTGCTGCCTTGTTTCTCAGTAATAAACCCATGTGACATTATTTATAAAAAATAGATAATTGAAAGAGAAAATTGACCAATAAAGATGACAATATAGTCAAAGAAAAAAAACAAAATGTGATCATACTAGAAGTGAAATTTGAATCAAACATACAAGTCGTTATAGAAGAAATAGCTGACCATGGAAATACTGTCTTTTTTTCAAAATTTTTCTATACATTTACAACACAGTTTATGCCAATGCATGTGTGTTCTCTTTTCTTCTTGTCCACCAGGCAAAAGGCTTCTTACACTTCAAGACCCATCCAAAAAATCCTCTTCAGAAAGCTTTCTCTAACTTCTAGATAGTACTAACTTCTTCCTCTACTATAATATTTGACATATTTTCCAGGTTCCTATTAGAATTTTTAATTTTATATTTGTGTAGGTGTTTCTTCTTATGACTAAGAACTCCAGAAATGTTCATATGTCTATGATTAGCATATAGAAACTTATCTAGCATACTGACTCTTACATAATATTTTTACTGAAAAAAAGAATAAATATGTCATTTTCTTTATATTGCACAACAAAAAAATCACACATCTGATGTACACAATTTTTGTATACATAGTTAACCCCAAATATTCGTAATATTGTGTTATTTTCTTCAGGTCAAAATTTGAATACATAGCAAACTTGAAATTTAGAAATAAGTCTGGTACATTACTGTTTCTAAATAACATTAATTATATTAACTCCCTAGTGTTGACAAGATTAAGTTCTTTGGTAACCTTGGAGAGAACAATTTTGTTTGAGATGTGGGCATGAAAGCCAGCTTGAAGAGTATGAGAGAACACATAGAAAAAACTTCCTTGATTAGAGATTGCATATTAGGCATGTTTTTCTGTAATCAAAATCTCCCAAACTATCACAAATGACCTCAAAGGAATTTTTCTTAGGTATTTTTCTTAAAGATATAACCACACATAATTTTCTGCTCAATCTCTGTGACTGACTTATTCATTTTGAAGGAGCTGTCTTCAATCTCTGAAACAATTCTAGGTAATAAAAATAAAATAAGAGGCATCAACCTACCAGACTTCAAACTCTATAACAAAGCTGTAATATTAAAATCAGCTTGGTACTGGCACAAAAACAGAGCCATTGATCAGTGGAACAGAACTGAGAACCCAGATATAAAACCGTCCACATATAGCCCTCTTATGATCTTAATGTACCTTTTGCCATGTATGGTTTCTATTATACATTATGACCTTTACATGCCTGTGAAACAGGTGTTTGTACTGTGAATTCCAGGAGAATAAAGACTATCTTAGTTATACTTTAGTGCTGCACCAGGTGCAGACAGAAAGCATCCAATAAATACTTATCAACTTTTGTATAGACAAATGGTGATGACTGGGGAAACATCCTTCCTTCTTTAAAAATTAGTCTTTGTGACTTTAATATAACACTTTTAGAAAAGATATGGGGATAGGAACAGATTTCAGAAGTTTAAGGAATAAGATAGTGAAGAATTAGATTTAGTGAACGTGGCTTTATATATATATATATAAAAAATGATGGCATTATATGTGTGTGTATATATAATGTAATATAAGAATATATATAAAATGTAATCTCAAAAGTGTATTAGAGTCCCAAGAGACCTTGGAAGACCTAAAGGAGAGTATGGGGAATTGGAAAGGAACAAATGCAAAAAAAAGAATTCAGTTTAAAGAAGAGAGATGACAATAAGCATAAAGGTGAAAAGGGAGAGGACTTTGTCTTACATACTTTGTATTTCTATTGCTTTGCACATAGAATCATTCAAAATATTTATATAGAACTGTAAGAAAACAGAAAGTGTGAATATAAGGAAAAGAAGAAAGGATGGAAAAGATGCAGACAAGGGTTATTAAAGGGGAATAAATTGAAGAAATTAGTATTTGAAACAAAATGAACAATTAGGTCCAGCTTATCTCCTACTTTTCCATGAAATTGTGAACACAGGTCTCTTATCCTTATGTTTTAGCATGCTCACTATCTATTTTAATAGACTTACATTGGGAAATTACTTTGAGTCTAGTTTATAGACGGCTTTACATGCCATGATAAGCACTTTGACTTAGGTCTGCTGTGCAAAGAGGAGCTCCTATTTCCTGAAAATGAATGCCCTTTTACAAATGATGCTTTAGTGGGATAAGTTTTTCTGACTACAAGAAGTGAGAAAGTCTCCAAGAAGAGCAATGAAGAAGGCAATACCCATATCCAAGCATAAATCACAGTGTAGGGATTGATATATCAGTGAGAATAGCAACAACAACAACAACAAAACATTAATGAGCAGTATATCAGAGAAAAACTAGGCATAAATTAAAAATCAATTAATTTGTGGGCTAGGGAAGAGGTATGAGTCAACTTTAGGAGAATGATACTTCCTATACCTTGTTGTATCCTCTCTCTGGAATGCCCTTTATACTCCTCTGAAAGGTATCATAGTGCCTGTGAAAGGATTTTTAGTCTGCAAAACTCTTTACAAAAGGCAAGCCTGTTTGGATATTTTAAAATGATCTTATTTAGCTGAGATGTCATATGATGCTTTCACACCTTGCATGCTGACAATGCCTTAGGCCATTCAGGCTGATAGAACACTGGAAAGACAATGTGAATTGTCCTCCGGTTTTGAGTGTGAGTGCCTAGCTACAGAGTGCAGTGATTTTACCATGCAACAGCTGTTGAACCACTTATTTTCATTATGAAGGAAGTTAAACATCTGCCCTTACAGTAAATCATAATCCATGACTATTCAGTGGTTGCTGCCATTGGAATTTATTTATTATAGTTTTATAACTTTTCAGTGCTAATTTTACATTTGTCCTTTTCCAGTTATGAATTCCTGATTTTTAATATCATGATCCTCTTTCCTTTCATGCTTTCTTGCCTCAATGACATTAAGAGAAAAAAAAATTACAGATTGAAGAAGCAATTCTTACAAAAACACTGCATGCAGGCCAAAATAACACAAATAATTTGTCAATTATTTAAGAAAATTACAGTGTTAAGCTAATCATAAGCAGAAGCTGGGATATAAATCAAGTTTAAATTTCTTAAAATATAATTTATACAATTTACCAGTATTTCTAGTCTTAGTCTAATCTGAGTAAAAAGATCCTCACAACTTTTTGTCTCCTGCTGTTGATAAGTGACATAACATTTGTTTGATATTGTTTTACTAGACACTGATATTAAAAAGCACTACTGAGTGTTATCAAGTTCTGCTTTCAATAAGAAAAACTTCAGCCACCTTTTGGCGTTTAGATATTTGAGAAAGGAAATCACTTTTTAAGTTATGCTGTTTCTAAGTATACTACTCTGTTTTCTTTCCCCCAAAATATTAAATCTACATGCTAATATTATGATCAATGGTTTTGAAGTCAGCTCAAATGATCATATATAAAAGGAATATGGTGTTTTTGCCAGTCTTATATTTAAATAAGACACACTATCAGTGCAATCTGTGGAAACCCTTGTTAACATTGACACAGACGGATGACTTTATGTACAAAATTCCACTTATTAGTTTTAGTTGTAAGGGCTATTTTTAATAAAGCTTGAGGAAAACAATTTCTCTCTGTGTATAATTCCTTTGAATCATTATCTTGCAAATGCTGAAAAAATGGTGGCATGTCTTTGAGCTACTAAATCAATCTTTCTGACTGCACTAAAACAAAACAAAACAACTCACCAATTAAAACGTCATCAACAAAATCTTAGCATTTTTCTCTAAGGGAGAATAAAAGATAACCATCCTAGTGATTTTTTTTCTTTCCTTTATTTTTTCTTACTATAAACGAGCAGATTTATAAGCCATGTACTTGAACAGCAAAACCATTTTGCCATTTGGTAGAACTGGCTGACATTTCATTTTTTCTGGGCAGATTGCAGATTGGTTTGACATTATTTTGCTGAGCTCTGAGCTACATCATTAACATATTGCTTATGACTAAAAGCAAAGTAGTTTCATTTTGTGGCATAATACCCCACATTTTCTACAAGTAGCAAAAAGTATGATTTCTCTGAAAATTACTAGGTATTGCCTCAGCCTTGTAAAAAATAAAAACCCAGAATTCTATTAATGTAACAAAATGTATCACTAAAATGATGTGTCAGAGGGGAATGAAAACCTCCATAAAGGCATGATGTGTTTACTGTTGATATCTCTAAATCTTGGCTAGAAATGAGAAACATTCATGAAATATTGGACTTAAACTGAGATTACATCAGTATGGTAGCAATATCGTACTTGTCAACTAACAGAATATAACTGCCTGGTTGTACCACATGAAAATGAAATTTCACTTTTTGATCTAAGGCATAAATTCTTTTCCTGTCCATGTTGGATAACTTTTTGTTTTTAATGTAAAGAAAATAAGGGCTAGGCAACTGTATCACAAGATGACTTTGTTTGGGAAACCAGGAGAATAACAAACTGTTGATTTTTTAATTAAAGTGGTGATCAAATAATTATCAATGCTCTTACTGCAGTTTTCAGTATATTTGCTCACATTACATCTTTCCTCCACTGAATTAGCTGTAGTGTGTAAAATAAATAGAGCCACATTGTGCAATTGTTGAATTCTCTTCTATTTAAAAAGCAATTGTATTACAATTATATACGATAGGGATGAGTTATGTTGAAGAGTTTGCTTGCTGTGATTTTTCCCCTTTTTTCATTACATTGACATCTTTTGTAAAGACACAACATCTCCTTGCTGCAAAATGATGCTTTTACTAACAGTGAGCACCTAAATAAAGTATTGTGCAAATGTTTTGGTCACACACACTTTAGTGTTTAAGCAAAACATCAAATGAATTAGCCAGCCATGCTTCAGAGATAAAGTATATAGCCTGCTAGCAAGTCCTAATGCATTTTTTTCCTCTTGTTACATTCATGAATTTAATTCTTCCTAGTTACATGGCAGCAGATAGAAAATCTTGAGGGACAAACTATAATTTCATGGTCATCTAAGATAATTATTATACTAATTACCTATTATTAATTCCATTTCCCATTTGTTTCTTTGACATTTTGAAAGGGTAAAGAAGGTTGTTTTTTTGTGAACTTGCTTTTAAGCCCCCCCCACTATATTTTATAATGAAAAACATTCATGAATGATGTACATTGCTTCAACATACTCTATTCATGTTGTACACCAGAGATGATCTGGTTTCTCTAATACTTTAGATAGATTGCTATTAAGGAAGAAAAAAATGTATTCAATTTTCAAGAATAATCTTAGGTATATTAGGCATATCTCCTTTTTGTTCTAGAATGCCCATCTTCTTCTAGTTCACCCTATATGTTAGGTTTTATCTGAAGGAAATTGGTACGTTCAATTTTCTCCAAATACTAAATCCGGGAGTTGGGGCAGGGGTGGGAGAGCAGCACAAAAACAAATAATAAAAAGACTTAGGAAGACATTTACAGGAATTACATTCCTTTGATTGTAATTGTCTTATTATTATTAGGTTTATTCTGACTTATTTTATGTTTTTAGACATAATATAATTTTACTTCTTGCTGCAGAATTACCTTTAATATCATTAGGTAAATATTTACCAACCTATTTGGGGTTATAATCAGATTTTTATATTATGGTTATCAAAATTTTCTTTCAGTGAAGTTATTCATACACATTCAGCTAAATTCTTCCAATGGGTACTAATTCTTAATTAAAAGGCCAAATTTATTCTAGTATTAATCAATGTCACATTATTACAACCCAAATGAGCTTAGCATTATCCATGAATATTGTGTTTATAACTTTTATCTTCATAATGAGGAGTAAAAAGAAAACAATTCCAAATATATGGCATTTGAAATGAGTATTATGTTGTTGGACTGTTGTGGAAATGAATCAAAATACATTGAGGCATACTAGCTCTTTTCGGTTTCTGGAGTTATGTATAATAATTCCGATGAACTAGCAGCAATATCCCAGTAGGCCAGAGGACTTAAAAGTACTTCTGAAACCAATCCACTGACTCCCATGGAGCACTTTTGACTCTCTGTATTGACTCCTAGTTATTTGAAATTCATATTAAATGTGAACCATTCTTTTCAATAAGGACTAAAAAGGAATGCATAATATACATTTTTTCCTGTATTGTTGTCAAATCAACTGAGTTAACTTTATTTTCCTTATTGAATGTTGGTTCCAGCCAGATGGGTTCATTGCTATTTCCTCAAAAGCCAGTAGATGAAAAACTCATCAGCATTTTAATGAATTGTTTTATGTCCCAAAATAAGAGTAGTTGTGTGTGTGTGTGTGTGTGTGTGTGTGTGTGTGTGTGTATGTGTCTGTGTGTGTTTGAGCAAATCACAGAGACAATATTATGGAGTCATAGAGGCAGAAAGAGAAGACTTTTTAAAGTATATATCTATGTTTTAGTGTTTGAGCCACTGTGTCATAGAGAGAGGGAAACGGTCTTGGCAAGGTGGGATGGTTTGAGAGGATTTCAAATTGTCCTATACACTTACAAGAACTACCAATAGTTTCTCTAGTTTGCTATTTAAATGAAGAAAGATGACGAGAGTCATTAGGTGACCACCACAAATCATCAATGATGCCGCTGGAGAGGAATTCTAAGACTCCTATTTTCAAGTGAACTGTTTGACATATGCCACTGCTATTAAACAAAACAGTTCAACAATGCTAAAGGGAATACCTTGCTGTGAGAAGACATGTCTATCACACTAAGATTTCCCTAAAACCATCCACATAGCGTTGTTTACAAAAAGCATGCCAACATGTAATGGAGATGATATATTCAGGTTTAGGCTGACTGCAATAAAAGCTACAATAAAGGGAACTACTTATTACCATAAACACAAGGAAGTATGCTCAACAATACAAGATTTGAAACCAACAGAACTTTTCATAATAATGTATTATAACCTAACATCTTTTGCTTACAGTATAATTTTGGTTTTGTGTTATTACTGTAAAGTATACTGTCGCTTACATTTGTAGGACTAGAACCATCTCAAGGTGCTCTATGATGCTCAATTACATTATTCAGTGTATAGAATCAATTAGTCTAAGCTTAATGATGGGAACTGAACTTCTAGGTACACATATAAATTTGAATGTAGTTCCTAACAATCACATAAACCATAACCATTGTTTTTATTTGTGGCATTGTGTATTATTTGATAATGCTAAAGAATATGCTATCTTCTAATTTTTCTTATAATTAAAATTTCCATTTAAACAACTAGTGATTTTTTAAAAGTTTTAATTAATCATAATAATATTTTATGATAGGCATTATATTCTCACTTGACTTTCTTATGCATAGCACATTGAACACATATAAAATTTTTCTTGACAGCCTAAGCTTGTAATTAAGACTATCGATGATGATATTTGCCATGACCCACAAATGTCCTTAGTAACTCTTTTTATTTATCCCTGCTTGCATTTGTTCTCAAGGACCTCAGTCTGCAATAGTGTGTCCTTCCTGTCAACCATAACTTCACTAGCGATAGTGTTTCTTCTTCATATTATTCATTTAATTACTATTTTATATCTACATGAGTAGGTTAAAGACGTCTACAGAAAAAGAACAGACTGGCTATGAGGAAATATCTAAGATTTTTCTTATAATTAAAATGTAATGACTTGATGAATGTTTTGTAAAATTATCCAGAGGCCTGCTTGGTCAACTTCTAATTCCAACCAAATTTTATGTGGTGGAGAATGTTGGATGGCTAATTTGTTGATAAGAGGAGTTATTATCATACTTTGAAAGTATAAAATACAATACTTCACCAAGGAAAAATCTGACATGTAGGAAAAAAGAGAAAGTTTCAAGGTTGATCTAGCATATCAATTAAAGAATATTGAGTCAATCAACAAATAATCATTTCTTAGAGGCAAAGAAATTGAAGTGTCACTTCATACTATTGGTTAGATAATGATTAACACAGACATTTGAAATAGAAAAATAAAAGCGTCTGAAGGTCAATTCACTTCTAAGTAGTAAATTTAACCCTTTAATTTCATTTATTTTTTTTGCAAAAATCATAACTACCAGATTGTAGTAGCAAGCATACATTGCAGAAACATAAATATTTGGTGAAAAGGTATACCTGGTAGGCACAGCCAATAGATATAAAGTACTGTTATCATAACTCCAAATTCTAGAACTCTGATACGGCTATCATGGTAATGGAAGAAAGGAAATAATCTGAATACTTGAAGGCTTTTATTTTTAAAATGGTAAGTGATAAAATCAGAAAATTGAAAATTTAAAATGACTGTATTTTATCATCTCAGATTAATTGTCTTAAGTTTTAAAGTTAATTTTTTGGACTTTTATAAAAAGTCATCCTCTTAGGAGAGGTAGTAATAATAATGTTCATTCCTTCATGTCAGTTTTTGGTGGGCATTCTTTTATTTTCTTTGCTAATAGGACACCTGCAAGTACATTAAGTTTTTTGTCTCATATTTTGAATTCTAGATGGCTGAGTCATAAAGAAACTCAATCCTCAAGGTCCTAAGTCATGTCTGTATAAGAGATATAATTTTTTAGCTATAGGGGTTTTTTTTTTTACATCTTAAAACCATCAGAAACTATACCTTAAAGTGATGAATTTCAAAAAAAGTAGCAGAAACTTTATTTAGTAAATAGAAGTTAATTTTCATGCCTTAGTTTCTTTGCAGTAAAATGATAGGATTTTAGCTATTTTATCTCACAAGTTCTTCTCTACTCCAAGAATCATTGAATCATATTAAAAATTTGAGGATGAATGTGCATCCATTGATATTTGGCCTTTGAATCTGGTCTACCTGCCAAGAAATATTATTTTCTTGGCAGCTTGTGATGAAAGGTCAGAACTTCTTGGCATTTTTTCACCTGATCTTTTAATAATCATTCAAGCATGGCTATTTTTCTGTGGTCAAGGTTGTGGTTTGTGAAGGTGTACATTCTTTTGCAACTCTGTCTTATAGGACTTTGAATCTATTCTGACAATTTATTTTGGAGCATGTAAGAAGATTGGTTGGTAGTGTTAAGTGTCAAGTTAAGTTTAAACCTTTGTAGGGCATGGCATAGGACATAATATTCATTGAAAAGTTAGATAAAAATTTATGAGGAAGCAAACTTTAGGTAAATGCCAAGTCTTTCTGACAACCGGAAGCATCTAAACATGAAACTGTCTTGTGTAGTGTCAGTTCCCCATTAGTGGGTATATTCGAGGAGCGCTTGTATTGTTATATGATGTTTTCAAAAACAGTGGAGTGAGAGACTGGGTGACCTTGCCTTTAAGTTCTTTCTAATTTTGAGTTTCTATGAATTCCAGATAAAATATAATTGTATTGACCTTGGATTTTTGCTTCAGTAAGGTTTCCATGAAGGATTAGAACATCTGTCTTTCTGGGCTAATGCATGGGAATGTAGTCCTGTTACTTTACATGATATATTAGAGCCATTAATAAGCCAGGATTTCAACACCGATTTGAGTAGTATAAGCCAAAAAAGAAACGTTTGGGGGGAGGATAGCTTTAGTTTGCATAATTGAATGAAAAAAATAAATCAAGCCTTGGGGAAAGACATGAATCATGGTGACCCCGAATCTCAACACCGGAATTTGTGCACTGTTAGTTGATGACTTCATTTAAAAACCCTTCTGTCACTGTGTATCTGTGTTTACTACTCAAATTCCCAAGAAAAATTGATGGATTTAAATTAAGTTGTGATGTTTCTTTCTGTGGCCAAAACAAGGAGTGGGGAAGGAGGTTGGTAGGAGACGAAAACTTGGGTAGTGTGACTTACAGTCCCACCAGAATCAAAGTCTAGAAAGAATATTGGCTAAGAGTGGTACCTTGAAGAAGGGATGTATTAAGAGTTGTGCAAAGGAAAAGATAAAGATCTTACCAAAGGAATGGGATAGAGGTGAGAAGGGTGCTGGGCAGATAAAACAATTTATAATTTTATAATATATTTCTTCTCCCTAGCGACCTGTAAGCTCCTCGAAGTCAAGGGTTATGTCATGTTCCCTGTTAGATCTTCAGCCTCTGCTGCAGTCCTAGGCATATGGGATTTTGTGTAGTGAATATTTGTTAAAGAAACAAGCGAATAAATAACTAAATGAATTTAAGTAGCATAGTTTAAAAGTTTGCTGGACCCCTTTCAATAGATGTGAAAGATACAATTTAACAAGCTATTGATCCACTGATCTTCAGAAGCTATTAAAATACATGCCAGCCATTGAATAGTGATGGAGGTGTGAGCTTCATCTTTTTCTTCTTCCCATTTTCCTTTTTTTTTCTTTGCTTTCTCCTTTCTTTCCTCCTCCCTACCTGCTTCCATTCCTCCCTCCATCTCTCCTTTTTTGCTTTCTTCTAATATGTATTATTTAGGTATAGATCATAAAGACAACATAAATTCTGTTTCCTTATTAACAAAATGTAATTATATACAATGATATTTGAGTGATAGTTATTCTGTTTGTATTCTCATAATAGTTGAACACAGCAGATGGACTGTAAGATACTGCCAAAAAGTCTTGGATTCTAAGGTGTTTTTACTGTTTCTCGCGTTTCTAAGGAAACTGTAATAATCAAATCGCTCAACTGATTCTTTTTAAGCTTTGATGAAATCCAGTTCAAAAGTAGACCTAATCATAGTTTATAATGAGCTTTGAGAGATTTTTCTTATAAATTCAAAGGAGTAAAAAGACAAAATCATAAGAGGATTTCAAATGTTGTTGACAAGGATGAATTTGTTGTCAATATCATAAAATAACTATCTTCAAAACAAATTGCATATATATCATGTTCATTGTATCCATGTTTGAAAAATATTATCAGCAACTCAGGATTCTTTGCATTTTACAGGCATCTAATCTGTATAAATTCTTCCATATCAATAACAAACATATCTAAAGAATGGTCACCATAGTAAGAAGATGGTGCTTGATGCACAGAATCTAGAAGAAATGGTAGCATCTTTCTCTAAAACACATTTTTCTTCTAGCAAATATACATAAAAGATAATAGTTTATATTATTCAAGTACTATGCATAAGCTCAAAGCATTTACAAGTCAGCAATTTTCAGGTCCTACTTACAAATAACTGCAAGAACCATTGGGAAGAACATGAGACATTTGAAGCTTTTTGAATAGTTATATGATTATAGTCATTATATTATTATATAGTAACTGTGAGAATGTAAATGATCTCACAACTCAAGCAGAAAATTAACTAAACTTTGAAACATTAATGCCTCAACATAAAATGAAAATTCAGTGATATCAAGAATGCTATATTAATAACTATGCCCCTATTTTACTTATAGAATGTCATTGGGGTCTCTTTAAGGATTGTCATTATTTAGATTATTACTGATTTATTTCATACCCATGATTGTTGAGGAAAGTTATATAGTACAAATAACCATTGGAATGATACCTTCTATTAATGGAGAATTACTTGTATGTAAGAAACACAAGAAAAAACAAAGACTTATATTTTGTGAAAAATTAAATCCTCTCC
This sequence comes from Avahi laniger, assembly GCA_963575035.1. Classification (NCBI taxonomy): domain Eukaryota; kingdom Metazoa; phylum Chordata; class Mammalia; order Primates; family Indriidae; genus Avahi; species Avahi laniger. The sequence goes on from CAUYSK010009086.1 coordinate 14,586, forward strand.
TTACTCTGCTTTTGGAATGTACACTTAGGAAAATGTAAGCTCAAAGCCACTTAAAAAACAAGCAAACAAAAAAAGGACAAACCCAGAAGATGATAGATTTTCTGCTCACCTGGAATAGATCAATTCTGTAAGCAACTGGAAGAACATCCAATGCAGGCAAAAATCAATGTGACTCTATGAGGTACACTTCTTGTTGGATTAATCTAATTTCCTTCTGTACCCGAGTGACAAACTTAATAGATCCTTCAGAGATCAAAGTCTCAATATAACTTGACTCAGTGAGGTTTTTCTTCTGTTCTGAACTATATCCCAGTTAATATCCTGGGAAACATAAACCTTTCTACCAATCTGCAAAAAGTTGGCAATAATTTTGTCCAATGGGGACATTTCAGATAGACCCTGCCTGAATGATTAACCAATATGTTTGTAAATTATCTTAGCAACAACATCACAAAAACAATAAAGAATATCTAACAATTATTTAGGTCTTACTATGTGCTGGGTCTTATTTTATGGTATTTATATATACATTAACCCACTTAATCCTATTTGAGCAGCAGCATCAGGTACTGTTTAAAGGCCTGGACTCCTGAGCTTGGGTTTATACTCCAGCTCTTCTACTTAACTGTGTGGCCTGAGCAAGTTATTCAACTTCTCTGTGCCTGGTTTTTCCCATGTGTAGTAACATGGGGATAATAGTTCTTAGCCTATAGAGCTATGAGGATGAAATGAGTTATTATTTATAAAATACTTAAATAGTGGATGGCCCACAGCCAATATTACAAACATTTGGTTAAATAAATAAAAATATAATCTAAACAATAAATTGTCAATTACAGAATAATGCTTAGTAAGGAGATGACCAAAACATTGCCTTTGGTGATGAGCTACAAGCAATTCCTAGTGATATAAAATGATTGAGTAAGCAGGGTATAATATAGCAGAGGAAGTGCTGTGATCTCGGTGGGACACTGGTCGAGCATATGTCAAGAACACAGGCTTGTAATTACTTAAAATAAACAGACACTAGGTTGTGTTGATGGAAGAGTGTCAAAACAGCACTAATCCTGGGTCTAGTACTTTCACCCTTTTTTGCTATATTGTAACCAATTTAATTTTCTCTCCCTCTAATTCCTCACCCTGCCCTTTCTCCTTTCTTCCTTTCATCTTTTATTTTTTAAAATAATTTGTTGAAATTACCAGGAGCAAACAGTGGCAATGTTTTTATTATTGAAAAAAAAACTACGCTGGAGAAAATTAACAGAGTTCGGATTAATAGATCATCTGTATAAGACATTTTGTATTCTAAACAGAATTTTAAGGCATTCCTGTCACATGACATTTAACACAAAGTAGGATGGTTTCTACTTTTTGACTCACTGAACCTCCACGAGATTTATGTTCTTCTGTTGAACTCGACCTTTCGTGGACACCGGGGAATGAAAACCAGGCTTTGGTTCTGTCTTGGAAATAAGGTGTGTGTAACTCAATTTATTGCATCTTATAAGATCTGTAACATTATTAGGGATCCTGTATAAATCACCACTGAAGTACTTCCCTCTACTGTCTCTCCTCTTAATTATTATTTTATTTTGGCTTCTGTCCCTAAAATATACCATCCTCTTTTTATGCTGTGTGGAAGCTGTTTTCTAATTCAACTAACTTTCTTTGTGTTCCTCCTCTATGCCATTCTCTACGCTATGACACTATGACACATTTCAAATCACTTTATTCTCACAATAACTCTTTGATACAGTTATCACCCTGTTCACTATGCAGCTGGAGAAACATGTTTAGAAAATTTAGTTAACTTGCTCAAGGCCATTTAACCAGGTAGTGGTAGAGGTGAAATTCAAACTCTGATCTTCTCATTGTTACAATCTACTGATTTCTTCTGTTGAGCTGTACTCAAGGTATAAATATAGAGAAATGTCTTCAAATATAAAGGAGTTTTTCTGTTCTTTGGTAGAATAATAAAGAACACCCTAGGATGGTCCCCATATATGTTTTCTATTTCTCCAAGTATTATATTCAAAGCTAAACATTTATTTCTTCATCTTTGTCATTCTTTCCTTCTTTCCCCTTGAAGTGTCTTCTCTCTTGAACCTGTTAAGACATATCTCAAATCGTTCCTTAATTTAAATTATTTTCATAATTTTAAAATGTTTCTTTGGGAATATTTAGTCTTGACACAGGGTGATGTTCCTGGAGGGTTGGCCTTTTTTCCTGACTGCTTAAGCACACTGGTGTTCCTGTGATCTTCTACCTCCCAGAGGTACAGAAAGCTCCAGAGCACCATCCCACTAATGTTCCACCTCACAAAACAAAGCCAAGTGATGCTTCTTAAACTTTATCTTCCAAGATCCACTAAAAGCCTTGTAAGCCATGTACATATTCTCAGTTTGAGCAGTCTAAAGTAGCTTATTTTAAAAGAAAACAGGAGTCTAATGTTTTCTCTTTTAAGTTTTATGCATATTTTGCATTTTACTCTGTAGATGCAAAACAGAGGGTTTTGTTGAAATATAAATGGAAAATGTTACTCACATATTCAAGGAAATGTGCCTAACCAGATTTATGTACCATGTTTATGCTGTGATGTTATGTATCCCAGCACAAGGATGCATGCTCTGGGGAAAGGATACCCCACTCTGAGAAATACAGAACTCAAGAAGAGCCATGTTTCATTTGGGAACCTGCAAGACTAGATTATGGAAACGTTTCTGAGAACACATGACTGTGTAATTGTAAAATGATGTATCAGTGTGCTTATTTGTGATTCATAAACAGTTGGCTTGATTTTAGAGGATATGGAAAATATACCATAAATTTGTCAAGTTGTAAATAACAAAAGTGCAAATGTGTATACTCTTCTTTCATACAAGCAACTTTTCACTTGGCTAGGATTTTAATTTTGAGTTAATCTGAAATACCAGAATCATAATTATATTACTTAATCCTTCAGTCACAAACTTTAAAGTCTTTCTCATAATGATTTTCTAAAGATATATTTGAATTTTATAATTAGCTCTTCCTTTTATAATTAGCTTTATTATACATCTGATTTTTTATTCTTTCCTTTGACTTCTTTTTCCTATTTCAATGAGATTAGAATTCTTGTGTATTTGTGCTGCCAGTTAGTTTTCAGACTTAAACCTAAGGAATTAAATCATAAGAATTCTAGAAAACAATGTTGGAAAAACTCTTACAGACATTGGTCTAGGCAAAGAATTTTTGAAGAAGATCCCCAAAGCAATCATAGCAACAATAAAAATAAATAAATGATACCTGATTAAATTAAAAAGTTTCTGCACAGCCAAGGAAACAATCCTTAGAGCGAATAGAAAACCTACAGAATGGGAGAAAATATTTGCATGCTATACGTGTGATAAAGGGCTGATAACTAGAATCTATAAAGAACTCAAGCAAATCAATAAGAAAAAAAATCAAACAACCTCATTAAAACGTGGACAAAAGACATGAAAAGAAACGTTTCAAGAGAAAATAGATAATGGCCAAGAAACATATGAAAAAATGCTCAAGATGTCTAATCATCAGGGAAATTCAAATAAAAACCACAATGAAATATCACTTAACTCTAGTGAGAATGGTTTTATCAAAAAGTCCCAAAACAACAAATGTTGGCATAGGTGCAGAGAGATAGGAACACTCATACACTGCTGGTATGAGTGTAGTACAGCCTCTATGGAAAGCAGTATGGAGATACCTCAAAGAACTAAAAGTAGAACTATCATTTTATCCAGCAATCACACTACTGGGTATTTGACCAAAGGAAAAAAAAATTCATTCTATAAAAAAGACATCTTCACTCAAATGTTTATAGCTGCACAATTCATAATTGCAAAGATGTGGAAACAAGTGCCCATCAATACATGAGTGGCTTAACAAAATGTGTTATATGTATACCATGAAGTCTACTCAGCCATATAAAAAGGTAAACTAATACCTCTTTTGTTAACCTGGATGGAACTGCAGTTCTCAGTGTTTTTTTTCTAAGCAGATCCCTCCAGCTTTTTCATTCCCCCACACCCAGTGCCCCATTCATCTCTTCCATGTAGCTGAATCTCTTAAAATCTCCACCCTACTTATTTAAGTGTATTTCCTGAACTTTTCATGGTTATTCACTTTTAGAATTCAGGCTCTCAAAAAAGCATGGATTATTTCTGTTCACTTATGCTATAGGAAAGAGTGATATTGAACTGTAATGACAACTAAACACAAGGAAACTCTTTTCTGGCATCTTTATCATTAAAATGAGAATATAAAATATTGAAGCTCTTTCAAAAATGTTTCCAGTAAATGTAATAAATATTTTCATCCTGGAACAGAATCTACTCACTTCAATCATTGTATAATAATCACCCCTAATGATTAATCTGATGCCTTTATGTTGTTCTTTTATTTGAGAATTTTCTGTATCTCCACCCACAATTTGTCTTAACTTTCCTATTAAGTGTTAAAGCTCTCAAAAAGGTCTTCTTTTTTATATACTGAAGGGCATTGTAGCAAAGCAGTTAAGAGCAAAGATTAGAGACAAACTGAAGATATTAAATACTGGTTCACCACTTACCACCTATGAGACCTTGAGCAAATTACTTAATCTTTCTGTGCCCTACTTTCAGAGGATAACATAGTTCTTATCACACAAGATTGTTGTGTGGATGAAATTCACAACTTATCTTAAAGAATATGGAACAATGCCTGACACATTGCAAGTGCTGCATATGTTTTGCTTAATATTTTTCTGTAAAATCATTTTACCTCCTGAATTAAACTGTTTGATAATTCCATAGTTCTAGTGCCTCTTTCATACCTGGCTTTTCTGTTTTCCTTTAACTCTAATCTATTCTTGCCTCTTTAGTTTATGTCTCATTCTGAAATAAATTCCTGCCATCTACATTATTGTATTCCTCTCTTTCATCTACAATATGTGAAGTTAGTGGAAGGAAAGAATGAGCTGTGTATTCTAATTATCCTTTCCAAATTACAAATATATATTATTCTGCTTCATGATTTTAAGTGCATTGCTTATTATCAGTTCCTTTCATCATCATTGTCATCATCTTCATCAACAACATACCATGATCATAATAATCATCTCATCATATCTAGCATTTATTGAATGTTTTGGACCTTCCAGGAACTAATCTAAGCACTTTACATTTATTGAATCATTTAATCTTCACAAAAATTACATGAAGTATGTAATATTATTATTCTCAGTTATAGATATGGAAATGTTTTTGAAGTGTAGTCCTTTTTCTTGCTTTTTTTTTTTTTTTACCTTTGCATTGCTTCAGAGAAGCCTATAGCTGGAATATCCTCTTATAGATAATCCTTGGTCCCTTTCCTACTTTGATCCCTCAGAAGATAGCAAATGACCATTGAGTTGATGATGTTATGTTCATCATATCCCTCATGAAAATTTTGAAGAACAATTTAGGAGATATTATTAATAAAAGTGTCCAATTTTTCAATACATGGATCAATCTGATTGGTTTTGGCAGGTACCCAATTAGAGGGAGAAACACAATGTATGCATTGTGTCATAAAATGAGAATGAGTTTCTGAATGGGGTTTCACATAAAGCCTCCTGGGATAATCAAACAGAAGAGGCCTAGCAATGGCGAACTGAAAAAAAGATGGCCTGTAGTATTGCTCTGTGGTAAAGGGGGATAGTCTAGTAGGTGGGAGGAGAAGCCTTGGCATTTTGCAGAGACAGATGCTTGAATGGATTTTGCAGGTGGTTTTATGCTAGTTCATGGTGGGCTCATTGGCAGATCTTTCTCTTGGCTCTTTTAGTTCAATCCAACCTCCAGGTGACACTGTATCTCTGCTGGCAATATACATTCAATGACTTTGATCACTTTCCCAAAATTTTCCAGTACACATTAGAATATATTTCTATTTACTTTTGATCTGATTTAAATGCAACAAGTTTTTTTTCTTCCAATTTAAATGTTTAGAGAGCCATTTTATGCATGAAATTTTCTTGATTGCTATTATGAATCAGCGATCAAAATGCTAGGGTAAGAATAGGTACTTAGATACCTGCTCTTGTTTGACTTAATTTAAAATAGAATATGCAGTATTTTAGACCAAAATAATAAAAACTAACACTGCTAAATGGTCACGCAGTGACAGTGTCTTGAGTGCTTTACATAGATTGCTGATTTTAATTCTTCCAACAATCTCATGAAGAGGGAACTGTAATTATCCACTTTTTACCAATTAAGAAAGCAAAATACAGAGAAAATATAGTGGTTAAATAACTAGCCTGAGGCTACTCCGGAGGTGGCCCAGCAGTATTTGCACTGGGGCCTCTATCCCCAGCACCCATGCCCTTCACCATGACACCACCTCCCCTTCTGCGGCCGTCTCTAGGCTGTGTGCTTCATGGCGCAAACTCTTTTCTGTAACTATTCAGCACAAAATGAGCTAAAAACTCCTTTTCTAAGACATACAAAATTATAACTTGAAGTTATTTTTCTCTGTTCTCTGCTTTTTACTAGCTTGATAATAGACTAAAGTTTTTATTTTAATTAGTGACATTGTAATACATTAAATAGAATCTATGGCAGCAGCTGCGTACTCTCACTTTGACTTGAAACTACATTCATTGATATCTTTTTAGTCTTTGGAAAGAAATCTATTGTCCATTATAGCTGCTGCTGCTCTGAACCCTTTTGATAATTGTCCATGCAAGAGTCTGTTCTGTCTTCTTTGAGAAAATAACAATGCCATACTGTACTTCACAGGTGCAAAAATGAAGTGATTTGCTCCACCATTTAGTATGCTTAATTTACAGCTTTTTCTGTTTAATTATGTCTATTGTTCATAGATTGGATATTGAGGATCCAACAAAGATGATATTTTGAATCAGCTTTGTAATGTCATTGAGTAGGTCTTACACTGCAGGATACTTAAATCTTTTCTCCAATTGTGACAGTTTGGATATCCTCAGGGGTTCCGAGCTGTCTTCAATTATGCCAGCTGTCTGAATGTGGAATGTAAAACTACTATTACAGTGGGGAATTAAATATTATCTGGCTCAATTTTACCTCTCTAGTCAACAGTGAATAGCATGTGCCTGTATATACAGTAAAAGTAGACAGTAGTAGCATGCGAAAACGTGCTGTGGATACAGTTTTACTTTCAAAGCATTTATGATTTGGAGAGAATACCCATCTGCCACTAAGACGCTGAATAACTTTGGGTACATTTCTTTACCTCTCTGGTTATTATTTTCTTACCTGTGAAATAAAAACGTTATTCTAAATCTTTTGGAATACATTTCGGACAGAATCGTGTAAGTTTTATGATCTTGGGAATTTTATTGTTTTAGTCTCTCTGCTCCTTCTTCTCTGATGACCTGAGGAAGCCTTGGGTTAACACTTGCTTAAGGCTCCCGTAATGATGCTATAGTTTCTCCCAAAATAGACAGCTATGACCTCAAACTTCTCCCTACTCTGTTATCCTTAGAGATGAACATTTCCTGAGAGCTTGACCAGAAAGTGTTAAGAATAAAATTTATAAGAATATCAGATTTTTCTTTTTGGCACCAGTGCACAGCAAGATTCCAGTTGACTGTTCAAGGTGTGGTTCTCATTTGGAAGAGCTTCATAGAGCATATGCAAACAGGAGGCTGAGGTGGTATCCTGGATCTGGGGGATGAAGGGTGGTGGTCACTTTTTTGAGCCTTAAAGCCTTCTAGTTCATGTTTGAATAACATACTCAGTTTGTATAATTTAATATACTATTTCCTTTACCAGTATTCACTGGCATGGGAGAAATAGGGATTAGGGTGACGAAGGGGGAAAATTTTAGAGGAGTAAGAAGACACTGTTGGACATTTATGGTCTATAAGCCCAAATCTTTTTCCAGTTAGTCATTGAACATGGTTATATAATCCCAATTATCTTCATCATTGATTTATTCAATAAATAATAACCTGTTGTTCACTTAGCATGCTTCAGGCATTGTTCTAGGGCCCAGAAACACAAAAGTGAACAAGACAAACAAAACCTCTGATCCCATAAAACTTATGCCAACAAAAAGGTTCAGGACTGAGATGCGAACTTATTTTTACCCGAGCATTATCTTTATGTCTATTTATGTAATTTTTCCCTTCACTTTGCTATTTTTCATCATTGGAATTCTGTCTTGCCACAAAAGCCAAACATATAGTGATTATGCAATAGTCCCTTACTTTCTGATAATATGGCAAGAATTATGAGTTGGGAAGATTAGTGTAAACCTTCAGCACCAAGCACAGTGCCGGTGCTGAAGGAAATAATAATAAATGAAAATTATTGCATTAACTTTAATTTGGTCTGTCATTAGGCTTGGTCCTTCATGGTGGGGAAGTGATTGGGAGCGGAGGGGCATGTATGGTTTTCTTTCAGTATCATAGCTAGAAAATAGGAAAGAAGGACTACCTACTTGTGTTTTGGAAAACAGATCTTGAAAGTAGGAGTAAATTCACAGGCAAACTGCACAAATCAACTCATACATTCCTGTTATTTGGCAGTTGAGGAAATCTGAGCTAAAAGATTTCAAATGACTTGTCAGAATTATACAGAAATTCACTGAGCAGTTTCTGATGCTGGAGGGCTGAGGTGGTAGGATTTAGCACCCCCAACTTTCTAGTTTTAAGAGGGCAGTCTTCAACTTTAGCTCAAAATCTCTGTTCTTTGGTTTTTTTCCTTTGGTAGTATTTTATGGAAGTCATATGGCATATTTTCATGCTTATGCTTTGGCTGGGTTTCTTTAGGGTAAATCTTATGGATCCCCTCCTACCCTTGTGTTATTTTATAGAGAGTAAACAATAAAAGGGTTAGAAAAGGAAATAATTAAAGATTCTTGAGGTATGTTTCCTTCTCATCCAAGATTCGGTCCTGCTCCTTCATGGCATCACGTATAGGTGGGAAATCTCAGTGTGTGCATTTAGCTTTGCTGTACTTTGGGATGCTTCGCTGCACATAATGTGGCACTAATCGTGATGCTCTGCCCAGCACAGATGTGTCTAACCTGCTGCCTGTGCACCTGAGAATTGAAAAGGTGATGTACTCAGCATTCTATCATAAGCTTATTTCTCTAGGCGCTTCAAAAACCACTAATGAAAAAGGCTCTCCTGCCACCTGAGGCATCCTTTTATGGTTTCATTGGTGTTTAGAGATGATCAATAGGAGATACTCTAAAAACACTCTTATGTCTGAAGTTCAAACTACTAGATTCTGATGTTTGGTCAGCTCTACACAACATGCTCTTTAACTTCCACTTGTAATCATATTGAGAATGTACATGATCTTATTACTTACGCCTCAAAGCTATTTGAGTGAATATTTCATCCTCACTCACTCGACAGTCAAGGCCAGCTCTCTGTCAAGCATTGGGAGGAAACATAAAATGTCTTCAAGGAGCTCACATTTATGGAAAGGAGACAGAAAAAAAATAATTGAAGTATCTCATAAAAACTACAATCGAGTTATATACTGAATAGCATAGGTTTAATATGGCACAGCAACAGATGTTCATAACAATTTCCCTATTTCACAGAAAATGGTTAAATAAACAAGATTCTTGATCAAAAGGTTGGGATATATCAAATGCACCATAGAAAGAGTTTCTTCAAAATGTTTCAATTAAAGGAATATGTTTTAGGTTATGGAGTTGTCATGTTTCAAACATTTTATTTTGTAGAAATTTTTGATTAGGTAAGAATTATTTTGTTTGTACTCTGCTATAACTCCAGAATTTACAACAGTTCCTGGCAGATGGTACATGCTCAATAAATATCTGATAAATGGCTAAATTATTCTTTGTATGAAAATATACCACCATGAGAATTTGATTATAGATTCGCAGCAGAAATGACCACAGGGAATTTAGACCCCACTGTCATTTAGTGACTGGACAGGGGTATTGACTTAGGGAATTTATGCACAAAACTAATAAGAACAAGGTTAAGTTTCTTCCCTTGTATGATCAAGTTAAATTTGTGTTATGAAAGGCAATAGGGCAAAGATATGTGGGGATTTAGCTGAAACAATCAGGTTTGCAGGCTATAGATCAAATTTTAGAGAATCAGAAGGAGCCACAAGGCTCTAAAAGTGAAAGTAATAAGAACAAAGGTTAAAACAGGAAAAGGCCAGAATGTGCCATAAACCTTATTAGGAGAAGCCTTGAATCTCAGTGCCCGGTCCATGCTTAACTGCTCATACCACTTTTCAAAGGAGCTGTCTACTAACAGGTTCTGTAACCTTAGTGGACTGGTATTGTTTGGGCCACTTCCCTGTCCATAGCTGGTTAGATCCAAGTAGACTTCTGACCCAAGGACAACTAGCCCATTCTTCGATACCTGACCTGACAGTAGAATTCGAGCTGTGAATATCTGTATAAACATAGAGACTAAAACCATAAACAGGAGGAGCAGAATCAGGAAAGTTATGGCTGAAATTATAAGGAAGCAGAAACAGCAAGGAAAAGAGCAGAGTTATGCAGGAAGCGTGGAAACACCATGGGAAAGTGAGAGATCAAACAGCCCCCAAGGAACACAAAGCGACAGGGCTGCCAGAGCTCATGAAGGCTGTCCTAGCATCTGTGTCTTTGGAATTGCACCCACCCGCAAACATACATATACAAAGTAGAAGAAAATTATTAACATCACTTCTTTTTTTTTTGTATAATTTCAGAATATTACAAAAGTACAAACGTTTTGGTTACATAAATTGCTTTTGTATCATTTGAGTCAAAGTTATAAGTATGCCCATCCCCCTGATAGTGTGCGTAAAATCCCTTCTTCTAACTGAACCTCTGCCCCCGTATCTAACCCTGTCTGGGTTAGGCGGCTCCCAGAGCTGCCCATATATATAAATATATCACTGTAATGGCAATTAGTACAGCCTTGAAATTTTCTCAGTGGGACTCTGTCTGTATTCTCCACTACACTGTGAGCTCCTAGGAGAAAGGTTGTGAATTATTTATTGTTCCTGTTTTAGTGCCCACCATAGTGCCACAAAAATACCTGGTACTGTGCATGTTTGCCAAAAAAAAAAAAATGTACCTGTACATAGAAAAAAATGCTCTTTGTTATTAAATATACTGATTTAAGTGGTTTCTCCCCCCCATCAACCATATTTATATGTAACCACTCAAAAATGAATAGGTACTATGTGATGGGGCTATGGTATAACTGAGTGATCTTATAACTGAATAGAAAAAACAAGAAAAGAAAACAGTGAGTTGCTATTAAATTTAATTCCCACATCATTTCTGATCATCTTTTTGTATTGATAGTCAAAAAACATTGAGAAAAATTTCAATAAAGGTAAAGTAACTATGCTATTCAGACTCCTTTTACCCTACACTAGTTTTTAGATTTTCTTCTACATCAGGGCTTGATATTTGGATTTTATTGCTTCTGTTGTGGGAACCCCTTTTACTTTTATGCTAGTGACTCAAAACAAAAGTGCTGTTAGTCTTCAAAGTAAATGAATTTTTCACACAGTGATTGGCTATGCCGAGGTGTGCTGTGCTGGAAGAGTAGCTAGTTTCCAGCCACCCCTCTGTTGCGATCGATCGCAGGGTCCTTGGGAAGGTTAGTGGATCACATCCCCTTATGGCAGGCAGCATGCGTATAAGGACTCTCTTGATTTTCCGAAAACATCTGACTCAGTAGTTCTTGGCTCCTCTTTTCAATGTCAAGTTTGACATATTTGCATATGAAATGTAGATATTTTAGAGTAACTCATCTATCTATAGAGATATGCATTTCAAGGTTAGTCAGGTAAAAGACACATTTAGAATTGAAAATTTTCATCTAAAATTTTTATGCAGTAGTCTTCTATTGGGTATATTCTTTTCCCTTTAAAAAGAGCACTTATAAAGCACATGTATTTAATCCAAAATTATAATTTTTTAAAACCTTTTCATATGAATCGTTTCACTAAATGTTACTTTTTCAACTACATTTTAATGAATCAATAATCTATAAGATGGAAAAAACTTATGTACTTGATTATTTTTACTGTGTTATTTAATTTTTCATTTGTTTCTGTTGAGGCAAATATAAATAAAAACATTGCTAAAGCATGGAGAATTTTGGGCCGGGCGCTGTGGCTCACGCCTGTAATCCTAGCACTCTGAGAGGCCGAGGTGGGCAGATTGAGCTCAGGAGTTCGAGACCAGCCTGAGCAAGAGCGAGACCCCATCTCTACTAAAAATAGAAAGAAATTAATCGAACAACTAAAACTATATAGAAAAAATAAGCCAGGCATGGTGGTGCATGCCGGTAGTCCTAGCTACTCGGGAGGCTGAGGAAGGAGGATCGCTTGAGCCCAGGAGTTTGAGGTTGCTGTGAGCTAGGCTGACACCACGGTACTCACTCTAGCCAGGGCAACAGAGTGAGACTTTTGTCTCAAAAACAATAAATAAATAAATAAAAGGAGAATTTTGACAAAAATGTCTCAGATGGCGTGATAAATATCTGACTAACCACTGGAACACTATGCATTAATATGAGAAAGTAAACTAAAATAAATCAATGAGTAATGAAGGGGAAGGAGAACAATAAGAACAACGTTATGAATGGAGGTTTAAATGCTGAAATTTTCAATAGTTAATTTCTATCTTTAATGTTAGCAGTTTATCAGTAGGCACTTGAATGAGTACATTTTTATTTTTAATGATATGTATATTGCAGATGTATCTCCAAATTGCAATATTATATATCTCCATTAATGTTAATTGTAAAGACATGACACTTTTGAAAATTATCCAAAAGTATTTTTGTAAAATATTTTAATAAGAAAAATATAATCTCATTCAGTTTTCCTACCTTTATTAGCAGATTTAACTAGCATAATAGATTTTTTTAAGTTGATTTGTCAAGAAATACTATTATCACACTATCTGATATATTAGTAATGTTTTAAAAATTATTTCACAAAATTAACAGCTGTTCCTTTATATGTATTTGATTTTTTAAATTTTTTTCTATTATAGAAAAAATATGTCATAAGAAAAATGATTGAACAATAGGAAGTCATCATTGATAATAATAGTGGCCATTTATTGAGAGCTTACTCTATGCCACATACCTTATTGAATGCTTCATATGCAGCAGATTGTTTTATCATCACAACAAACCTGTGAGATTGGTGCTATTAGCCACATTGCACAAAAGAAGTAACAGGTGTGGACATTGTAAGTGTCTGGCCAAGATCACTTAGCTAGCAAATGGTGGCTTGAGTATTCAGACAGATTGGTTTAATGCCAAACTGCAGGCTCTTAACCACTCCAGTATATTTTAGGAACCTGCATAATGGTGATATTTTGAAAAAAAAAATGATATGATGAATTTGTGGTACTTTGCAGTGCATTAGAGTAAGAAAAAATATTCATGTTATTAGAGTTTGAAAAATATTTTTATAAAATATATAAATTATTTTGATTTCACATGAGCATTTATATTTTGAAAATGTATTATTCTCTGTATATTTAAACCACATTTTTCTAGAGGAGGTAGTTTTAAATGCTAAAAAAGTTGGCTTGTGAGACAATACAGTCTAAACTTTAATATAATTTTTAAAAACTTGTGTTTATAATACAACATGCACTGCTAAATATTTTTTCTAGATTCCCACCGACCTAAAATTTCTTGACTTGTTTTTTTAGACCATTCAGGTACCATGAAAACTAAAGATGATAATCCCAATTCTAAATCAGAATAAGGTCCTGAAGTTTTGTCTATTGGAAAGACAAAGTTAAAACTTATCTGATTTTGGTGTCAAGTGAAATTTAAAATAATTATTTCTGGGATAATTGTTAAACCAGTTCATGATTAAATTATTCCATCTTAACTGAGGTGTTTTATTAACGGAACTCCCATTATACATGAAAGAGATGTTAAGGTTTATTATTTTGCTACTTAGCTACAGATCTTTTAAATATTTATCTTCTAGTTCAATAGAGTGCTTTTTTTTGTTTCTAAATAATACAATCATGTAGCCTTCCTTTATTCTCCATCCAATTTTTTTATATCCCCATTCTTAACTCTCACACCCATGTTCAAAATAATTGCATCTATTTACAGAAGCCACTCGATAAGTAGTCTCTTAATTTTTCTCATCTATGACAGAAAATGTCTACTGAGCCATCTCCTTTCCTTTCACAATCTAATCTCAAAGAAGGAATAGTTTCTATTTGCTTTTAGCTATCTATGCATTTAGTATCATTGCCTTCTTTATCTCTCTCTACATCACATAATTATGCATATTATTTCATTTCTTAAATATCTTCTCTTGGCTTACAAATTTGCTTGAGGTTTCCTTATCCTTTAGTTTCTTCCCTTATGCTTTGGCTGGGTTCCTGTAAAGTTACTGCTTTATCTCTCAACTGTCCTTCAGTAGCAAATTGCAGATACCATGATCTGCAGTTTTTCTTTGCTAATTACCACCCACTCCTTCCTTAATTCTTTATTATCTGGCTTCAATCCCATAGCACTACAGTGAAATCATTCTTTCAAAGGTCATCACTTCCCTCTAAATAGCTAAATCCAGCTTCCTAATCTCTGAGCTCATTCTACTTTACCACTCAGAGCCTGTAGCATTACTGTCCACCAGAGATGTCACAATCAGTAAGCATTCGTTAGCAGTTCATTAGGTGCCAAGTCTTGGGTTTAGAAGATGGTGAAGGTCCGTATGACCACCTGGAGTTCCCATTTAAATGGGAGAGATAGATATAAAACCAATTACCACATCGGGAGATGAGTGCTCTAATACAACTGTGTGTCAAGTAAGACATTGCAGAGCAAAGAGTGGAAAAAATTTCACAGCGGAAATGGTATTTAAAAGAATTAGCAGTGATTGAGAATTCCAGCCAGACTAAGTATAATAGGACAAGGGAACACAGAAGTGAGAACAAGAGCATAACATGTTTTGGAAACAGCGTGTGTGGTTCAACCTCGTAATGCCTGGGGTTGTGGCAGGGGCGGGTGTAATGGTGGGAAGCTGGACACAGTGTGGGGCCAGATTGTACAGATTTGCAAATTCCTTCCATTGCCTTTGTTTCTCCCCTTTGCTTCTTGTTTTCTTATGTTGACTTCTATTTTTCAGACAATTCCTCTCAAAAATAGCTCTTCTATCATGTTTTTGCGTAAACTATTATCTAAGCATTTTAATGACTATTTCACTACCTACAGCCTCTTCTCCAATTTGCTTTTTTTGCCACAGGTAGAATATAGTTTGAATATAGTTTAATTTATTTAATATGTAAGTTATAGTCTAAATAAATTATTTTCTTTCCAAAATCTTCTGTATTACTTGATTGTCTACAGAATAAAACTCAACTTTGACATGGTCCAGTCCAGAGGCTTTTTATGATTTTACTGCAACCTGTGTTTCTGGTCCTGAAATCTCCTTCATGGCCACTCGTACTCTACATTCACCTCTACACTATCAATTCATTGAGTGAGTCCAAATGCAACCCCCCCTTTCAAATGTTAATGCTCTTTGTGTTGATCACAGGATCTTAATTATTTGGTGATTACAATCGTATGTGATGTATTTATTTGACTGTAAGTACCTCAAGCACAGGGACTTGACTATGTTTACAATCAACTGCTTCCAAGAAGTTGGACATACAATGCTGTTCAAATATTTATTGTATAATACCTCCATCCTTAACTTCCTTATAATTTGAATAACAAGGAGAGAGTGATGACATCTTTATAAATGATGCATACTTATAACTTCCTCGATTCTCTCTCCCTGTCTTCCTTTTCACCAAATAATCAGTCTATTTTAACCAACACACTCCACACATAAAAGCTGAATACGATTATTGACTTTAATGACTTCACGGTTCAGGGTAGGAGACTCTGAAGATAGGTAAACACAGTTGTGAAATGAGTGTGATGATAGAAGAAACTTCAGAGTTTTTGAGAGCCTGTATAGGAAAGAGTCAGCTAAATCAAATAGATTATTTGGTAATGGGCAAAGGCTATGAACAAAGAAAAAATTCTGGAAGATTTTTTGCCAATTTGATGAAGCTTCATAGCAGAGGACCAGATCAGCTCATTTGATGTACTATTAGAGAAAATGGTATGAATTGTTCTTCAGAACGGAAGCATAGTCCTCAGCACCAAATACCCTTCTCCAATATTGCCAACAATAAACAATTTGTGGGATAGCATGACTCATCTCCATCAAATGAGTGTCAAGAGATCGTGATATATTCCTCTAATACTCTGTTTATTTTACTAGTCCATTGTAGATTTCATCTTCCAAAATATTTCTTATAATTTTATACCATATGCTCATTAATTGGATTTTATAAATTAACCAATTTACCAGAAAATTAGTACTTCTATCTGTAGTAAAAATATCTTCTAGGTTTTTAGGTTCAGTAAAAAATTTTATCTGAAAATAGCTGTTAAGTATTTTCAGGCTTAAAAGTTAAAGATGATATGCTATTGTTTCTAATGCAAATATATTAATAGCACTTCTATGACACTATTTATTCCAGTCTTGCCATCTTACAGCTTGGTTCAGTTATCATTTGGAAACACATTGCAGATAATTAGAAACTGGATACTTTTTAAAAATAGGGAGAATTAAACAACCAGATAAATATTTAAAAGTGAACACAGTGATTATTAGCAAATAATTTAGATGACATCATTTAACTCTAACATAAATCATTCAGGCATCTCTAAATTCTGTAAGGTAACTTGATGCCCTTTATAGCAGTAAAATTATTTCTCCCCCTAAAGGAAAGAAAAAAATAGTAAATCATACATGGAAAAATAGATGATATGAAATATTGCTATTTGTACAAGTTTATTTTAAATCATGTTGTTATTGCTAACAGTTCAAAACTTGCCATTTCTATTCGTATCTCATCATCAGCATGCTAGCAATTTAAAGATAGAAATTTTGGGATAAGAAAACAGACTGAATGGCCATTTGGATGTTGCTCAGCAATGCTTTCTTAAAAGAAAGCACTGTCTTAAGGTCATAAGGATGCATTATTTCATTCTTTTATAAAAATGGGAAAGATAAAGGACGATGATTTGGTTTTCATACTCATGTGTGAGATGTGCCTCCCTCAAACTTTGTTACAACATCAGCACAATATCCATCTGATGAGAACTTAGAAAAAAAGATAAAGATATTTGCAAAAAATCTAGCACAGTTAATGTTCTGAAGAATGTAGATTTAGGAAAATCAATGTTAAAAGCTAATGTCTATACTAGAGGAAATGATAAATAAGGATAGATTCTGGTGATACACATCTTTATTTATTATTCATTGAAGATATCAGCTATGGGCCGGATATTAGGCTAAGTGATGAAAGAAAATATAGCAAACGGAGACCCTGGAAACAGATTGTTCATCTAAAATTTCAATAAAGTTTGGTGTATTCTTTTCCCACAGAATGCAGAGTCCCTTAGGAGGTTATGAATTGAATATCTGAGATACCTTGGCCCAGGATGAGGTCAAATTCTAGAGAAGCAACACCTCAGCTGGTCTCAAAGCATGCATAGAGTTTGAGATGGGATTAAAATAATTTCAGTCCAAGAGAAATTATGAAGAAATTCACAGAATCATGAAAGATTAGCATCTTAGAAGGCCCCCAAATGGTTAGTATGGCTGGAAATTAGGAGAAACAAAGTCATGGGAGGTGTGGATAAAGATGGAAGGCAAGGAGTAGACTGAGATGGAGGCCCTTATACTTTTTGTTAAGTAATTAAGCTTCTATTTTTAAAGCTATAGAGAAGCATTAAGTGCTGTAAAACAGGGAAACATCACAGTTGAATTAATGTTTTAGAAAGATCACTTGTGTAATAGTAGGAAAGATAAAAGATCAGTAACATGGTTTAGACATACCACTTGGGAAGGTGATATTATACAGATAATAATGCACACATAGACCTTCAAGTAAAGATCAGAATGTGAGATAAAGAATGCATATAAGAATATATGGGTTTGGTTGATGGGAATGTAAACTAGTACAGCCATTAAGAAGAGCAGTATGGAGGTTCCTCAAAAAACTAAAAATAGAACTACTATATGATCCAACAATTCCATTGCTGGGTATACATTCAAAAGAAAGGAAATCAGTATATCCAACAGATACCTGCGCTTCCATGTTTATTGCAGAACTATTCATAATAGCCAAGATACGGAATCAATATAAATGTTCATCAGCAGACGAATGGTAAAGAATATGTGTTATGTATACATAATGGAATATTATTCAACCATAAAAAAGAATGGAATCCTGCTATTTGCAGCAACATGGATGGAACTGGAGATCATTATGTGAAATAAGCTAGACACAGAAAGACAAATATCACACATTCTCACTCACAGATGGAAGCCAAAACAGTAGATCTTACGGAGGTAGAGAATAGAATGATGGTTACCAGAGGCTGGAAAGGGAAGAGGAAAGAGAAGAATGAAGAGAGGTTGGTTAAGAGAGAAAAAATATAGTTAGATAGAAGGAATAAGCTCTAGTATGCAATAGCATAGTAGTTAACAGTAATTTATTGTCTATTTCAAAATAGCTAGAAGAGAAGAAGTGTAATGTTCTCAAAACAAAGAAAAAAATGTTTGAGGTGACGGATGTTCCAGTTACCTTGATTTGATCACGACATATTGTATGCATGTATCAAAATGTCACATGTATTCAAAATATGTGCAACTATTATATATTAATGAAACTATAGAAAACGTGAGAATATACCAGAGGGAAAACCTGCTGAACTTGAGGACTGGAAGTGAGATCAGTAGGAATGAGAGAGAGAGAGGAATTGGAATTGGATGTTTGGGAGCTGTGAGGGGTCATAGAAATGTTTTACAATAGAAGGAATTCAGAAGAAAAATATTTTGGACAAAGATGAGAGTTCGATTTTGACATCATTCATTTTCCAGCATACTTGTGGGGCACCAAATAGAGATGTCAGTGAGCAGGTAGATATTAAAAGTCACAGAATATCAAAATTATTTGAGCTGGAGAAAAATATATGGTAGTCATCATCATAGAAGAACAGTCACTCCAAAGGTTTAAAATAGTTGCAATATAGAAAGAGATCAAGAAACCTTATCTTGAGATTTGTGGTTGTCACCCCCACTAGTCTTGCAGAAGTGCAAAAAAACAATAGCATAGCTTTGTGCCTGTTCTTTTTTTAATTTTAGCTCAGTGTATGTCTGTGGAAGTGGGAAAATCTATGATATCCTCTCATGTTCCTTACAAGTCAGCTGTCAGAAATATCCACAAACCAAAATAATCTAGATCTGCCATCATTCCCTAAAAGGCATTTAAGGGGACTATCATTCTGATTTTTATTTGATTCATGGTGGCTTATTCTCCAGGATAACAGTTCTGTCATAATGGAAAGAATATCACACAGTTCAGGCAATTGTTTGATTTGGAGCAAGTTTCTTCCCATAGCCCATTTTCTCATCTGCTAACTCAGAATTATCGTATCTATCCTTTAGTGTTGTTCTGATGATTAAATGAAATAACATGTAAAATGTCAAGTTGAATACTGTATACTCAATAATGATATTTTATGTCTCATTTCTAAGATGTGGAACTTCTAGTACCATACTGATAATTTTCTTTTCATTTATTTGAATTCAAATATAAATCTGTGGCTTCTATAATTTTCTTTTTGATTCTGTGTAATGATTAATTTAAACTAAAACTAGTAGAAACAAGAAAAGGGCAATGAAGCCTTATAGGCTGCCACAGTTGCAACTGGCTGTACCTTCTCTCACTAAAAGAGCAAATTTATTAACAATGTGTTTGACAGGACAGCTGAATCTACTGGATTTTTTGAGGATTCTATTAATTTTCATCCTTGATTCTTTTCTCTTTTTCTGATAAGATCATGTCCCTATTTTCATACACTTATATGCAATATATAATATTTTTAAACACTATAATCCAGACAAGTAAAAATTGAGACATGAAGAATAGGACAGTGCACCATCTTTTCTCAATTGTGTTTTTTGGTTCTGTTAAGTATCTTAAAATGTCAATACCAAATCACTGCTGATTTTTGAAAGATTAAAACTTATGTTCTGAGAGAAGAAAATGTAATTTATTTTTGACAGTTAGGATAGTTTTATTTATAAATGAAGGGAAGACCATATTTCCAGCAAACATCTTGATAATTCTATTTAGATTTGCTGGAACATTGTGTTGTTCTATATTATAACAGGTAGAGAGTTAGTTTTAATAATTTAAGTTCAGTTGGATGCTTTCCAATGATGTACTTTAGTGCTTATATAATGAGAAAAATCAGTGGTTTTTGAAAATGTTTTTACCTCTTTCTCCCATACAATTTTCCATTTTAAACATTTTTTTAAAAGACTGAAGGTCCAAATTTTTTTTCAGCATATTATGGGGGTACAGATGTTTAGGTTACATATGTTGCCCTTGTCCCCTCCCAAAATCCGAGTTTCAAATATGTCCATCCTTCGGGGGGTGCACATTGCACTCTTTGTGTATGCATATACCCGTCCCATCCTCCCTTCTCCCTGCTCCCCCTCCCCCTCCCCTGCCCAACATCCATTTTTTTTAAAGTTAAGAGAGATTTATAAATTATAAATGTCACAGGACAAATGTAAGGCATTATACAATATATTTTTGTTTATAACATTTTAAAATTTGAATTTAAAGGACTATCTTATATTTATGTACTTTAAAGTTTAAAATAACTTTTTACCAACATTATCTAAACACCTCTTCTGTAAACCCTGTGAGACTAACTTAGCCATTATCTTTGTCCTTCTGATTTTATTACATTTTAGTCTTTTATTGTTTTCTTTAATGAGAAGCACAAAAAACATAAGCTTTAATACTTAAAAAAATACAACCAATGATAATAATTTTTAATAATTTAATATAAGAGATGTAATATTTGATATTTATATTTTAGTATACTATTTATGGATATTGCATCAAATTACTTTATTTGTGCAATACATATATCTTGGATCCCCCAAGCTGGAATACAAAATACAACATATTTACTTTTTATATTCAAATTATCTTTGGGCTAATTGGTAGAAATTGTGTCTCCTCAAGTCACTGTTAAGGTTTTTTGGAGATTTTTAGTGTTTTGCTTCATGAATGTTCAATACAGCCACTTCAGTTTCTTTCTTATCTTCTTACAATAATGCTGCTTCCATTAACAATGACCCCCAGAAGAACACTCTTATGTTGTGCACAGCTTGGACACTGGAGTGGAATGGGTCACACTTTTTTAAAAAGTTGGCAGAGATTCTCCTACTTCTTCACAATAAAACTAAGATCAGGTCACAGACTGTGGTAAGACTGGATCAGAGCCTCTGGAAATATATAAGAAAGAATAACTGAATGTAACATCAACTGGTACTGGTAATAGTTCATTTTCGGGGCTAGATTCCCCAACTTGACTTCAAGTTCCCTCACTGTGCCTCTTTGTCTAACAAAGACATCTGGCAGGAGTCAGCTGTCTCCTTAATGTAAATGTTTTCCAAATATCTGCTTGCCTTGGAGAATTAACCAAACTGTCACTCTATTTCCTACCAGCCACTGGGAAGAGATTAAGTTACCCCCTTGCCCTTTTTAAACCCCATGGTATTCCTCACTTGGGTTAACTTCTTCCTCTATTTTTTTTCAGAGGAATTTCCCAGGCCATACCTCCTTCGCTATGTGATCTGGTACCATGGCTCCCATGATAATCTTGGTTCAAGATAACATTCCCCAAATTCCTGATTGTTCAGTTTTAAGTAACACATACATGGGACAATAGCATTATGATTGTGCTATTAATTAATTAACTAATATTAATTAATTACATTAATTTCATTCACTCTGTAGGGTGAGGGAATAAACCATCAGGTTTGTATTCTCCCTTCCACCTGCCATTATCTCATCTACGTTCCCAGTATCCTACAAGGCACATATTTTCTCAAAACAAATAATGCTTCAGGCATGAGGCTGCTTAAATCTAGACTTCTAAGATTTAGGAGGGATATATCTAACACAATTTTTAGGGGTCATATTCTCCTAAAAGATATACAAACGACATTACTAAACAGAATATTTTCTATATCAGTCTGAAACATCTGTACTTGATTTACCTCATTGCATTCAGACATTCAGACCTTCCCCAAAAGGACTATATATGAATATATGAATAAAAAATAAGGTCTTCTAGAGTGTTCCCTCCAACAACAAAGGATTAGTTGGTTCCCAGCATAATTCTGCCAATCTCCATTGGTGATTCTTAAAAACAAACTTTTCCCAACCTTGTGGAGAAAGTGTTTAGTTTAGTATTTATCAGTTACTACAATATATTTCTTTTATAATTCTCTACTTTAAAGAGTTTTTAAATGAATATATTTCTAAAAAATATGCTTTTTATATATATGTTCTTTAGATTATTCAATTTCCCTAATATCAAATATGACAATGGTGGTAGAAATTTAATCACTTCAACTCCTTTTACAGTCAGCAAAGAAGAAAATTTATATTGAAGGCACAAAATATAGGAATTGCATGCAAATAAATACATATTACTTTCTTTTAGGGATTAAATTTAATTGAATTCTAATTGTGTGTCAAAAATCAAAAAGCAGTTGACCCAAGCAGAGTTTGGAACACTGACCCCTACACAGTAAAAACCTGTGTATAACTTTTGACTCTACCAAAACTTAACAACTAATAGTCTACTCTTAACCTTACTGATAATGTAAATGATCAATTAACACATATTTTGTATATTGTATGTATTATATACTGTATTCTTACAGTAAGCTAGAGAAAGGAAAATTTTATTAAAATCATAATGAAGAGAAAATATATTTGCTATTCATTAAGTAGAATTAGATAATCATAAAGGTCTTCATCTTCATTGTCTTCACGTTGAATAGGCTGAGGAGGAGGAGGAAGAGGAAGGGTTGGTCTTGCTGTCTTGGGGGTGGCAAAGGCAGAAGAAAATCTGCATGTAAGTGGACCTGCACTATTCAAACCTGTGTTGTTCCAGGATCAACTGTACAAATATTCTGCCTCCTTAAAACAGGCTAATTTTTGTAACTTTGTAACACACAACAAGTGTTTAATGTATATTCAGAAATCTTAAATTTTAACCGATAGAAGAATGAGTACTAGATTAAACTTCAAATATATTGGTGGAAATTCTCACTTTCTGGAGGAATAATATTACATGCTATTTGGAAAGTTTGTCCTAGAGCCTCTTGCTTGTGTTCACAGAAGAACATCTAGCTGTAGCTATTTTCTCCCTTATCAGATATACCATTTGCGTTATACATTTGAACAAATTTTTAAATTTTCAAATACTTAAAAAAAAGAACGATGCCTTAAAAATTTTAGTATCACATAATTTTTAATAAAGAAATTGGAAATTTAATTTTTAATAGAAGTCAACTAAAATATAAATGAGCAAAACCTTTATTAAGGTATCTTCCTGTAATATCTTTACCCAGTCTAAAAATGAAAGAATTTCAATTATCTTTGGCATAACCAAAAGGCTTTTTTTTACTTTCCTTTTCTACTCTTATTTTCCATTTCAAAATCAATGAATAAATAATATAAGAAATTATTTTCTTACTCTATATGTGTGAGCATGTATTTATATATCTATTATATAAAAATGTCCTTGGGAGAATTTTGTAAAAAAAGCAAACCCTAGCTGTGTAAATTTTTAGTGTATTGTCAATAGGAAGGGAAGAATTTGTTTTATCTGTGCACATATATTTCATTGTATTTTCTGAGTGAGTGTGGTGTCCTGTACACTGTAGTAGGCACACTAAATGTTTTTTGGATGGCAATAATAATGGGATATATTTATTTTGCAACTTTCTTATAATTTGATTCGTGTTCATTCACATTCTTTCTATCTTATTTAAAGCTTCTATCATCTCTCTTGGTATATTTTAATAACCTTCTAAATTATTTTCTGTCTCAAAAAATCTTTTGTCCCCCATCCACCTTACAAAATAAATGCTATGTTAACTTCATAAATACAAATCTATCATGTCACTGATTTTCTCAAAAGAATCCAGAGGATCCTCATTGTTTTCTAAATTTATATCAAACCTCAATATTGTTATTATCTTTTATTACTTAGTTATTACCTGTTTATCCCCCTTATAGCATATATTATCAACTTCACATTCTAGACAAATGGAATAACCTCCTGTTTCATAAATTTACTCTCCAGAATCAATCTAAGTCTAGCTCTATTGCTGCCATCTTCAGAAATTTTTCAGAAACATAATTTATGTTTGAATTGGCTGCTTGTTTGGAATCTAAACCTTAATCAATAAAGTTACAATTCTACTTTTTAGAGAGATATGTGGGGATATTTTGTGGAAGAGCATGGTAGGTTCTTTCCATACGTCAACTTATCAAACACTACAGTCTTGAATCCATTATTAACTTGTCAATAATGTATCTATCCTAGTCTTTTCTGAATTTACTTATACAATTATCATTTTGTTCTTTATTATTTAAAACAATTCTAACTGAATGCAGTTAATTACCATTATAAGATACTATCTTATATAAAACTAATGAAAGAAAATTAAGTTCACCTTTTAAAATAAAGCGCCATTTGTAAATGCAAAAAACGAAGGGAAATAGTTAGATATAAAGCATAATTTTAAAAAGAATCTTTGTTTTTTCAAGCATGAAATTCATTGATGCTATTAACCTGTGAAATGAATCTTGGGGAGATTTTACAGACTGCAGGTTCTCTATCATCATAAGCTAAAAAAAAAAAAAACCCAAAACTATCTTTGTGTCTAAGTATCTTTTTCCTGTTAAATTAATCAAACTACACATACATGCTAATCTTTTCTTTAATAGACCATTTCCTATTATTTTCTCATTTGATTTTCCCAGCTCTCTGTACTGTATCATGAAGCAAGTTTCTGCTCAACATCCTACTGTGAGCAGACAAGGACTAATACCAAGGTTATGTGAATCTTCTGTGCTTCTCTGTGCACTAGACATGCTCACAATGTTGGCTGCCATTTTCCATTAAATTCAATTTTCAATTGGAAAAAGTTGTGAATAATCTGATGACCAAGAAATGCAGTTTCAATCAAATCTTGGATTACTGCTACTGATTGTAATAGTTAATCCTGGTTTCAACCCAGCCCTGTGTACAGGACTGCCCCTTCTTCTGTTTATGTTCTTTACTAAACAATGTCCTCTCACATACAGACTATGCCTGTTTTCCTTATTGTACAGAAATCTTAGCATTGCATATGGTTGTGAGGAGTTGTTTAATAAATGTAATTTGAAGATGTAAGTGATGCAACTAATCATTTTAAACTCTTGGTGATCTTACTGTGCAAGTACAAATGCCAACTATAAAATTTCTTTTTATAGCCTTGTGATCATTTCTATCAGTCTTAGAAATGATTAAAATTTGCCTTCAAGACATTTCTGTTTGGGTCATTTCTTTCAATTATTTTGAAGTTTCTTTTTTTTAAAAATTCTGAAAACTAGTCCATACATTCATACATGAAAGTCTTCAGAAAACAGGGCAGCATACAACTACAGTACTCTATAGCAATGAAAGTTGTCATGTATCAACTATATTTCTTCCGACAATGAAAATCCATTTACCTGGAGCCCTGAGTTTCAACAGACTGTTACAGAGCTGGAGTAGGAGTTAATTCCAAAGACAAGGACCCTCCATGAAAAGGCATTGCTTTGAGAGCCGCAGCATTCACATTTGTTCCTATCTACGAGTATATATCAATGAAGAGGAAGCTTCTGAAATTTGAAAGAAACATATGCTCTGTATAAAAACCCACAGCTTTGTCATTTGTGAAACTTTGTAGCAAATATAGCTTAAGTGAACTTTTGTCTCCCAGTTTTAACTTTAACATGAGAAACTTACTTTTTGGTGTTGAAAATTATAAAAGAAAAATATGTAATCATATAAATTATATAAGGGAAAAATAAGATTAAGAAAAATACAGCCTCATAAGGTGATTTTCTAAAAAGTTATAATCTGAAATTAATGTTATAAATAAAGCTTTTAAAAATCATTAAATAGATATTAAACTTTATGATCCAAATGTAATTATATTTCCAACAAAATTTATTTTATGGATGCTACCTTGAAATATATGTAGATTCATAAATATACATAAATATATGTAAATTCATAAAATATAAATCATATTGAACTGAGTGGCTTTTATTGTTGAATTATTCCAAATGTATTCAGTATGTTTATAAATGATACATAGTGATATATATTCACAAGGATCTAATCTTTATATATTACATTTTTACTATATTCCATATATGTTACCCAAATAATAGAATAGTCCAGTGAATATATTCCTATGTATGTTGATGTTTCTATCCAAAGAATCACCAAATACTTATTTATTGAAACAAAAGCACTAATTGCTTATGAAAGAATAGATATTGATTAAATTAAATCTTTAGCCACCAGTATCATTTCAGAAGGAATGACTCTAGAAAGATAAGTAAATCCTAGATAACCAAAGGCTAAAACTCTATGCCTGGATATATTTATTTTAAATACCATTGCTGGAAATCTTTTTGAATTACTTTCTTTCTTGCTTTCTTAAACAAATAGAACATTGAGCTTAATGCAAACATTTCTTATTGAATCAGAGTAATCTTTGAACTTTGTTTATTGTGAAGCACTAAAGCTTCAGCTGCAGGTAGCAATGTAAATGGAATGGAAAATAGAGCCAAATAGCTATGATGCTTGAAACATGTAGAAAATAGCTTAATTCTATTCTTCCTCAATTGTCGATATTAGTGCAGTGGTTCAGAGAGCAGCCTTTAGAAATACATAAGCTCAAGTTTGAATCTCAGATCTTCCATTTCCATGATCTATATAGTTTTAGAAAGATCATTTCACCTCTGCAAAATTTAGTTTTCTAACTGGTGAACTTGGGATAAAAATATCAACCTCATAGTGTAGGTATAAGGAATAAATGCGGTAATCTGTGTAAATCACTTAAACTACTGCCTGACATTATTAATAAATTCCCAGCAAATGGTGATGATGTTCTACAAGTAGCAGATAGTGAGAGCAGTATGAAAACTGGGAAGGACAAGTCAGAATAAGCAAAGCTGAAACTTCCTTCCTCCCTTGTCAGTCTACCTATCTTCCCTTCTTCCCTGCCCAGCCTCCTCTGCCTTCCCATGCCAGTACCCTCCCTGCAGGGATAATACGGTCTCCAGGGAGAGATGCCCCAAGTGCAGGAAACACTCTTGAGTGCCTTATTGAAACATTAAGTGACAGTACACATGAGAATTTCTTCAATGTACGTAAACTTAGAGGAACCAAACATGGAATCATCAACAGGACCCAGTGATCTCTGTTATTCTCCAGCACTGGGAATGATTTGCCCTGCCCTGCATGCCAACACTTTTGGCAGATATTTGCACATGCTTGATCGGGGTCAAACATTTCACTATGATCTCAGAAGTGTGAATTGGCTGACCTCCCGGGCATTAGATGGAAGTGTTGATTTTATTGACAGTTGAGTACTTTTCTCAACTGGCCAATAAAGGGAAGACCTGTTTGGAAGAGCGATGATTATTTGTGAACTTCTCAGTGAAAATGGCATGAAAAGATAAATAAATGCCAAATCTAGTGCAGTCAGTTTTGAAGTGAGCTTTTTCTTGAATTTTGTTTTTTTCCTCCTTAGATTATTTAATTAAGAAGATAGTTCTTATGACTTTTCTGTAGATTTTGATGAATTTAAATATTCTGGGCTGTTATGTGCAGTATTGTTTTGTGCATTGTGAGATTTAGATATTTTGGAGTATCTTAGAAAATGCTCATCTTAGAATTGGGTTGCCACTTAAAAATAGACAGTTTGCCAAAATGAGAGCAATATCTTTTGCCTTGCGTGCTTAGTTGCAGTGATTTGTATCGATATGTTTGTTAACAGAGGTTGGTCATTTTCTAAGTGTCATATGCCTTTCATTAATATTTATTTTATCCCTTCACTGATGACAAGTTTGCATTATTTTTCAAAAGGGAACAGCTAAATCGATTATATACAAGATAGATATTTTATTTCTCTTTACTTCTCTAAAATAACTTGTGATTCTGGCCTCAAAGTTTTTTTAACCCAAATTTTATAGCTTAATAAATTAAAAAAGCATACATGATTATGTTTTTGAAATTGAGCACAAATACATTTTGTGGATAATGTGTAGAAATGTCCCTGCTTGAAGATAGTCTATATTTCCCAAATTTGGGGAATCAGTAGGAAATTATCAAAAACAATTGTAAAATGTATTAAAAGGGAGTGACTAATAATATAAAAATTAAATTATGTCCAATGGAAAATATGCTGTCATGGGCATCTGTACATTACTGTACAAAGTACATCTGCATATAACAATTCCATGCAATAATAGAATATTTGTAGATATAAATGCCTTCGAACAGAAAAAAGGTGGTAAATTACACTAAGTGTTTGAAAGTCTATTATTCTCTTCTCCAAAGTGGTGTTCTTATTTTCTGCTGCCAAGGTATATGTATTTTTACCATGCTAATCTTTACTTCTAATAATGATTCTCAATACTTCTGATCTTGATTATTATTTCTTTTTATACTTTTTAAATCACTGTCTAGCTTTTTTCATTTTCAAAAATTTGCTGCTACTTTTTAATAAAAAAAGTCTTACAAAGGTATTACCAGCTAAGGAGGGACATTTTTACTTCTTTAGCAAATAAATTATCATAATATTTAGTAGCAAGTTCTTTCTAGCTATCTTTGCTTTTCTCCAAGATGCTTAAAGGACACTTTTATTTTTCTTATTTTTAATTATAAAATAGTATACCTCTACTCCTGCTCCATACCACCATTCTTCCTCCCACCATAATTATTCAGAGCCTGCAATTATTCTGATAACCTGAGTCTTGTAGCCGATATTTTACTTTAAGTATTCATAATGCAATATGCTAGTAGCATTTTAAATATTTGTACAAAACCAAAACTGAATTCATTTTATAATTTAAAAGAGGGAAACAAATAGGAATAGAACAAGAAATGCTTTGCCATCAAAGGAGGTCAAGATTAATCATTTTTACTTCCTGCTTAGAGATAAAAATCTATTGTAGATGTGTTCCTTTTAGAGTGACTCAAGCATGAATGGAGTACTCTCTCCAATGTACTTCAAAACTTACTACAAGGTATTCTTTTCCAAAGCATCTGTATTATTTTCTACCATAGCAACAATTTCCTTATACTTGACTTCTGTTTCTCCTTTCAGAATCACTTTAAGTTAGATTTTAATAAATTGGTGTGTGGTGGTGGTGCTGTTCTGGTAGTGGTTAGCGGAATTGTTGCCTACTAAAAGCCTTTAGCATAATAGAGTATAGGAAGACCTCAGAATTTGTTTTAATTATCTTCTATAGAATGTTTTTGTATTAAATAGTTTACCTAGATAAGCTCAAGGCTGGTTAGACTTCTGGTCCTAGGTTGCCCAGAAGCAGATCAATCCCACCTTGAGCAGCAAGGAAGCAGCACGTTGATGGGAACAAAGCCGGTATGAAGAAACAAAGCTGACTGTTGAAAAAAGCCACTGGTCTAAAGATGTATGTTCTTCTTTAATTATTTTGCTGAGAATCAGCCCTAGTACTTACTTTGTTCCATAATCCATTTCTTTTCCTTCTAGAGGATTTCTATCATCTTCATTTGTCTATGAGCAAATTGCAGACTTAGTTTCATTCATTTTTGCACCTCCGGGGCTCATTACACTGCCTGGCACAATGTGATATCATGTGTGTAATACTCTTATAACAGATCTATTTTTCCAAATTTGACTCCTTCATATTTTATGCTTATTTTTTTTCAGAGGTGTACATTTTTTATAGGCCCTTGAAATCTTTTGTGGGGCAAGGGAGAGGTTCAAATAACTTAAATGCAAATAAGCACTTGGTATTTATCAAATTTGAAAATTAGGGACAACAAAAGTGGAGGAGCATTTTCCCCCCTTTCTAACAGAATTTAAAAGCTAGTTTTAGAGAAAATTTTCTTTAATTTATAAACATATTTTTCCAGTAATATTAAACTCTAGCTAGGTACTATTTTCCCCCTCAGAAATCATGTAATTTGCCTGCAGTTCTCATCATGTAACTCTGTTTGCTTTTCTGTAATGCACTTGAAATTTTAATTTGTACTGTGAAAAGCATTTTAAGTCTTGACTGTACTTGTATTGAGATTATTTTAAAATATATATCTTAGTACATAAAATGAAAGGAAATATTATTTCTGAGAAAAAATTATTGGTATTTATATGAGCTATTAAAAATAAAGAGATAATAAAAACAACAGGAAATTTTAAAACAGCAAAGATGAGTTGAATTCCAATTGAGGCAATTGTGGTATGATTAAGCTGTTAAAATTGTGTATTTCTAAAGAGCTCTGATGTAAGATTGTAACCTATTTATTTTCTTAAGAAGGAAAAACAAACATGTAAGTGAAAAGTTCTATACCCAATTTTGGAGAATAAAATATACCATGGCAGAAGAATGAAGAATTGTAAACTTTGTAAACTTTGATTTGCACTTTAAGTGTTTCACTTGTTACTGTTCATTCTCTTCTCTGTTTTAGGACTGCCTAGCACCAGGATGTGCAGGGCTTACTTTTGTAAAGACAGTAAGTACAAAGCAGACTGGCAGTGTAATGTGTTATAAAACCCGGTTTCCTGGATGTTTCAGTAAAGAAAAATGTTATTCTAGGACATCAACTTTGAGACTAAACTTTAATTAAGTTTAATTTTAAAATCCAAGATGTATAATATTCAGATAGTTGTGTTAAGCAGTATCTTTTCTTTCCAAACTCAACTATTGTTAGCTAACACCAGGCTTTCAGATATGTAATTTAAGATAATATTTATTTTCAATATACAATTCCTATATTCATTTCTTGAAAATGCTATTCTTTATTATATGCTGGGGAAAGTTACATTGAAATAAATGTCTCTACAATATTATAAAGAGTTGACTCTTTGAAATACAAATATCTTTCAAATATCAAACATACCTGATATTATTTAATATTGTCATACAATTTATTCATATAAATTTAGAATAATTTTATTCTTGTTTGTAATATATGCCACTTTATGTTCATTATTTTCAAAGATAAGGGTTAAAACATAAATTCTCCCTAAGTTCCAACCAGTTAAGTTCTTTTATTATAGACGGTAACATAGCAATAAGATAGTACTAGGTAATGTTACGTTAATTCAGGGCATACAATTTATGAATATGATACTTTTCTAATTTTTTAAGAAGCAGGTGAGGCTTTTCATTAAATGTAGGTGCAAATATTAGACAACTTCATTTTCTGAGGAAATGGCTTAATTAAATAAAACCTAAGAAAAAAATAAATGTATGCAGTAATATAAAGTGTAACTAATCATATTCTAAGTCCGTAACATTTATATTATCTCCATCGAGGAGCTTTTGAGACATTTCAGCGGGTACCGTTCATTAGTTAATATGAGTAAATATGTCTTTTATTTTGTTGCTAATCTGAAACTAGACATATCTGAATATGGCTTTCTTGCATATTGGGTGGTTTGTTTTTAGTTGAACTATGATTTCACATAGAATATGTTAATAGTGTTCTGTTTAATTCTATTACTTGAATATATTTCTGAGACTCTGTCAAAGATGTAGTAATTTTTAAAAATGTTTATTATAATCATTAAGCTCTAGCTTTATAATTTTTACACAGTGAACCATAAGATTAATTTATGGACTTTTGTAGTTGGTCACATTTTGCATTATATTGTCTTAAATTAATGTCTGTAGCCTGGTCTGCTTGTCCTTGCATCGTCGTTTCCTGTTCCCACACCTGCCATTAGAGGTTCCTTTTCCAAATAACCTATGTGAGAATTTATGTTTCTACCCTATCCACTTTCAATTTAGAGATTTTTCTGGAAAGGCTAACTGGTAAATTAATTATCATCCAACTAAACAACTAGGGTATTTGAGTCCAAGATTTGTGTCTTTAATAAGACATACTGTGATATAATAAATATGAATGTTTCTTTGAATGTATCAAATTTCTATACAAGTTCCACAGGGTGCTCGGCTACCAATGATAAGGAAGGAAAAGCATGTCTCTAAGCATTTGTGACATCAACAGGCAGAAGTTAAGAATAGTCACTAATTCTAGGGACCACTTCAAACCAGGATTCTTGCTCTAAACTTCTTGAGCCTGAAGAAAGTTTGGCAATCTACAGAAAAGCTTCAGTCACTATTATTATCAAGGTGGCATTTATGACTTTCATGAAGTGATAATTATTAACACATCTAAACCTGATATTCTTCTAGGATTAGTATAAGTTATAAAATTAATGAAATCACCATTCTTTTGCTCCTTTTTGTCCAGAGGAAACTGTTATTTATCTTGGAGAAGTGTGCTCCACCCTGGTGTTTATGTATAGGAAATTGACATGTTTACCAAGATTTTTATTAAAATGTCTGAAGTGATACACATTGGGAAAATATCTGTCACATTATGCATATAAATGAATTCTTATATTGGTTTCCAATGCTAAGCTTAGAGCTCTTTTGTTATTTTCCTACCAGGGCACAAACATATTTAAGTATCTGACTCTTTAAGAAAAATGGCATTTATGTATTACTTTCCTGTGCAAATGAGAATTGCTGAAGAACATAAGATATAGGAACATAAAAATTTTTGACTACGGGCTTATCTGTTTTTTAACTGTATTCTTTTATCTTAGTATTCTGTTGTGACAAGTACTGGAAAGTCATTTCAGAAAAAAATGCCCTTGTGATAAAGTGGAGAAAGCCACATTCTATAAGCAATGAACCCATCATGTTTTTATATCTAGCAATCTAATCAGCTTCTCTTCAGAAGCAAATGATTAGAACTTCAACCTTCCTTAAAAAAGGTCTTTATAACAGAGCTTGGACACTAAATGGTAGATGTCTTAAAAGTATCATTAGATATCAAATAATGGACTGATGGTTAAATCTGGTTTGCTTTCCTTGACAGCTAGGTTGCAGTTCTTTGCATATGGGCACAAAAAAATCAACATCAGGCTAAATGTAACTGCATCTGACATAGGGTGTTCTTAAAGGAAACTAATTAATTGGCCATTTTGCACTATAAAGTAAAGAACTTTCATTAAAGTGATGTGTTTGGCTTTTTAGGTCAACAATATGTCATAAAAATCTATATAAATTGTAGTAAATAACATAATAACATCATTCCCTGTATGCTTTTAAATGGTGCTTCTAAGCAAAACATTTTTAGGAAAACAATCTCCAAATCATAAAAATTAATCAAAAAGTATTCAGAGTAATGCACATATTCTTGGAAATGATAATTTTTCTTCTAAATAAGACAAGAATCCAAATGAATCTCAAATTAGAATGCATTTAATAATCCAATGAGTCTTCAACCCAAATATTGAAGTTTTAAACCACAAAATAAAGCCAAGTGTTTCATAAAAAACATTTAATAAAACAGAAACATTGGCATTTAGAGTACATATAGTAGCCCTGTTTATCTAAAATAGTATTGGTGAATCAAAATCATAGGTCAGTACAACTAACCAGAGAAATGCATGACTTATTAAGTTTATTCCCTTGATATGATAAAGCAATTAATATATTACTTAGATCTGTCATTACATTGACTGGGTCTTGGGAAAAGATAACTTAATGTACTATATAATCCTTTCCTTCCAATGAAATAGGCTTCAAACAGAGGGAGCAAAGGAAAGATATCATTAATCTGTTCAATGGACAATGAGCTTCTGTGTTCCTGTGGGGTTGGGGGAGGGATGAGAAAAAAGTAGAAGGTGGGGTGAGGATGTTTTTAAAAGATTTGACTCTAGATCACAAACTTGACTTGCTGCATGCAGCTGGCCACTCATCCACATAGTGTGATGGATGACACCTCAAACTCATTTCTTCACATCAGGTTCTCCTCAAGAAAATACTGGGACCTGTAAGTGTTGATCTAGGAGGTGACATCCCGGAGGCGACCCAGGAGCCATTGGCTATATTTATATCCAACAACACATTTCACTAGGGCCAAGGATGCACAGGTTTATTTTCTCACAACAATAAATAGTCCCCTTTCTCTCTTTTTCTGGCCAATATAAAAATGTGCCTAGTTTAGAAGAAACAAGCTGAAGTACTAGGGAGAACTGAAATATGCCCTCTGTGTATTACTGAAGGGATATCGGGAACCATTCTGCAACGCCAGTTTAAATTTGAACTCTGCCTATGTATTTTCTATAATGTTGACTAAAATTAGAAGATCAGAATAGTTTTGGCACTGATTTGACATTTCATTTGTGTGAGTCTCGGCTCCACTTTATTACAGAACGCCACAAGCCAGAAAGCAACCAGCCTAGATTGGTATGTGTGCTCGTGCCAAGAGAGCTAATCAGAGTCTAGCACATGGGGCATTTGAACAAGGAAACGGATGTTAACTATCTGGTTGTGCATTTGGACTGCCTCACAAGCTTTTGGGTTTTGTTTAGTAACCTGAGAGGTAGCCGAGAGGGGATAGAACAGCTGTGGCCACTCTACCTATAAATGGCCTAAATTACACACTTTGGCCTTCCCACCTTCCCTACCTGAAAATTCCTCTTTGGCTTCATGGATTCTTTCCTAAACTGCTTAAGAGCTTTTTGATGAAGGTTTATTTCTAGCTTTAGGAATAAAATTGTTGCACATTCAAATTCAGTGAACATTTATTGAATTTCTTCGATGCATCAGGCAACATATGAATTGCATGTTATTAGATGCAAAATAAAACAGTGGTTAAGGGCAATTCTGAAGCCAGATCATAGGGTTTGAATCACAGCTCTTGCGGTTGTCTAGTGTGTGACTACAAGCATCTAACTTCTTTAAAGGGGCTTCATTTTCCTCACCTACAGAATGGCAATCTTAGTAGAAATTAGCAAAATAATGTTAAATGAATGCAGTCAATGTGGGTGTGCATGTGTGTATTTAGGCCATTACCAGGTATGTTAAAAATACATAATAAATGTCTGATATTACACACACTAACTCCTTTAATAATTGTAATATTCTCTACTATATAGATAGTATTATTCTCCTTTTACTGATAAGAGAACTGAGAGAGAGATTAAGTATATATTCCTCAGGTCATGACGTTAGGAAGTATCATTTAAGATTCAAAACAAAGGTATATTTCCCAATTAGGTTTCTTTTCATAATAGCACAATAACTTTAAAATATTTCCATCTCTAGTCGGGGAGACTGCTTCCGAAGTACCCTGCCAACAGCTCCAACACGCTCCCTTCTTTGCTTTCTTTATATCTCATTTTTTTTCCTCCATAATAGCTCTCCCCACTTAGTCCATCTTTCTTAGCATTTGAAAAGCTGCACTGGACACTCCCTCTTCTGGAAATACTGTCTTCTTTTGGATTCTGGGCCTTCACTCTTTTTTAGTTCCTTCCCAACTTCATTACTGCTCCTTCTGAATCACCTTGGGGGGTCTTCCTTAATTTTATCCCTGTATTTTGGAGACCCCCAAGCTCACAGTCCTTGGACTTCTTCACATCTTGTTCTATATCTTTTTCTTGGGTGATTTTATCTAATTCTTGAGACTTTAAGTATTGTCTATATTTGATGACTCCCAAATTTGTATCTCAATTGTGGCTCTCTCCTGTAAAATGTAAAATCTTATATACAACTTTGTACATGACATTTCAAACTGAACTCCTGATTTTATTCTCCACCAACCCAGTTTTTGTTTGTTTGTTGGTTTGTATTTGGTAATCTTCCCTGATATAACAAATGGCTCCTCCATCCTCCCAGTTGCATAGGCAAAAAACTTAAGAAGTCATTTTTAAATTTTCTCTTTCTCTTACACTTCACATGTGATCTTTCAGCCAAATCTGTCAGCTCTACCTTCAAATTATATCCAGAATCTGATTACTTCTCACTACCTCTACCACTGCCTTGCTGGTCTAAGCCACCATCATCTCTCACCTCCATTGTTATAAAAGTCTCCTACTAGTTCCCCTACGTCTACTCTTGTCCTCATTCAGTTTCTTTTGGGCATAGCAGTCAACGTGATTCTTCTGAAGTGTGAATAGAATCATAGCACTCTGCTGAAAAAGACAAAACCCTTACGACGACCTCTAAGGCCCTCTCTACCTGCGCTCCACTTCCCTGCCTGCCTTCTCTGCCTTCTCTGCCCTCAGCTTCTACAATTCTCTCCTCCGTCAGCCTCTGTGAACTCCTTGCTCTTTCTTGGACACTGTAGGCACACTCCTGCCCTTGGGTATTTATTTGCACTTTGTGATTTCCTCTACCTGGAGTGCTCTTCTTTCAGATATCTGTAGGGTTCCCTCCCAATTTCCCTTATCCAGGTCTGTGCTCAAATGTTACCTTCTCAGTGAGGACCTTCCTGAACATTCTATTTAAAATTACTGTCCAACTCCTAGCACTCCTAATTTTTCTTCTGTGCTTTATTTTTCTTCATAACAATAACCACTCTCTTTCATATATTTTACCTATCTATCAGCTTATTTTTTCCTCTGATAGAATGTAAGTTCCAAGACAGTAGAGATTTTTGCCTTTTTTATTCACTGCTGTATCCCCAGAGCCTACAGTAGTGTCCGGCAGATATTAGACACTCAATAAATATTTGTTGACTGATTGCATTAATATATTCAGTGAGAATTTATATTAAATATACAACTTTGGTCTAGGTGCTTAATAGGATAGAGAGGGAATAAAAATACTCCATGCCATCAAGAAAATTAAAATATTGTTTAGGAAATAAAACACACAAATATCTGTAGCATAAGGCAGAACATGATAAGTGGCATAAAATATTAGAAGTAAAATACTAAGGGGAAATAAGGTGGGCTTCTTTGAGAAATTGACATGTAAAAATGGACCCTGAATGTGTGGTAGGATTTCAAACAAGAGAGATGAGATGGGGATTGGAAGATTTATAAGACAAAAAGAACATGAGCAAATCTATATAGAAATGGTGACATATAGGTTACACACACACTGTAGTCTGCATTTCAGTTTGAAAAGCATATGAAATATACACTTAGAGGGAGTCGGAGGTAGCCATTATGTATAATGGAACTGTGTAGTTCACATACAGTTTCTGACGGATGGAAACTTCTATGTACCTATTCCTTGAGTAGGAGAAACCACATGGTTTCTGTGTTACTTGCCCACTTTTCTAACCTCTCTTTTGTCCACAGCCAATAAAATCAATAGTGGGCAGAGTCTGTGACTAGTCTGGTGTGGAAAGCCCTGTCCTCTCAAGCAGTAGAGATCACTCAGGTGTGAACTGAGTTTTGTCTCCTGGGAAATTGAACAGTGGGAAATAGAGAGACAATCAGGCAAGGTCAATGAGAGCATAACAGAAAGGTCACGAGGCAGAGAAAGGCCATGAGGGAACATTAGGAAGCAGAAGTTATAGGAATTTACAAATATAAAGAAGCTCTGATTAAGCAGATGTTTAGTGAATGTTTGCGAAGAGACTGAGGTGAGAAAATAAATATATAGAGTAAAAGGCTAGCCTGATGGCAGAAGGAGAATTAGTCAAAAACATACGGGGAAACTGAGATGTGGTGAATACCTGAGTCATGCTAATGAAACATTGAAGTCAGGAAAATGCACAAACTCCTGTTTTTATGGTTATTGGGGCAACAAGATGAGAACTGTATGAATCCCAAATGATGTAAAACTTCTCCTGTTCGATTCCTATGAGAATTTTTTCTGCCTTACTGCCATGTGTAGCTATATCGTGTGCCCCTTAATTTAAGATTGCCTGAGTGAATTGCTGATACCTGCAACTCAAAGATCTTTGTACAAACCATTTGCCTTCTAGTCATTAGCTTCCCCTTCTGAACTGTAACGTACCAGATAAAGTGGACTTGCTAGATGTTTTTCAAGGTCCTACATAGGAATGAATATATCTTACTTTTTTCTATTGGATGATTATTTTACTTGCATTTTTTCCATATAAAATGATATTATCACAAAATAGGCCAATTGCTATATTTTAACAGCTAGGGACAGAAAAAAACAGTTTGATGAGAACTTATATAAGTGGCTTTTTTTTCCTCCTTTTATTTCATTTGGTGCTTTTGTTTGATGTCATATGTCTTGTCCATGAAAGATGCCACCATCCTGGAAAGATGGGAATTTAATTGCTCTCATCAAACATGCTGCCTAATAAATTGCTTACTCTGGCAGAGAAAATTAGAAGCAGTTTTAATATGAGCAAAAGTCTTTTTAATATGGCAGATTTTATATGATGTAGATGTATATAACGAGATTTCTTTAAATCATATGCCATCTGCCATTGAGTGCTGGCATAATGGATGCAGTTGATGTTATTAGGTACATAAATAAAATGATAAATGATTCTTGCTTAGCATATATGTACTATTTTTAAAAATTTTCTCCTAAACAAAAAAATTAGTATATGATTGTAATAATTTGGCATGAATTTATATTTATAAGGTATAGAAATATTTTAATTCTACTTCATTTGTAATGCTTAGTTTTGCTTTCCTGTATCTAGTGAAGCAAAGCAGGTCACTTAACAGCAATAATAAAATAAATTGAAATTTCTCCTTTCAGTTGTTGTTCCCATCTACTCAAACATAATTCAAACTATTTTTGGCATTAGTAGAATTTGTTTCTTTTTCTCTAGAGGAACATTTTTCTGCAAGGCAACTCATACTTCTCAAGTTTTCAAATAAAAATGGTCTAGTTTAATGTATTTTCACAGAACTTTTTTTTTTCATAAAGAGACTAACAAAGTCTGCTTCTTTGCTGTATATCAGGAAATATTTCCTTAGCATCAGGAAATAGTAGTAAAACTTACATTTTTAAAAATGCCATAGGAAATCCAAATATAGGAAAACTACTTAGAGAACAAAATCTAGAAATACGAAATCAATAGAGAGAAGTAATCATTTCTCTTTGTCAAGTGAATAAGCAGCAAAGTTATTACTGGCTGCTTCTATACTACACCATTGTTTTAATTTCCATAGTATCCCCAAAGAATATCGCAAAAAAAAAATTCTAAGTCAACATAACCATCCAAAGTTATAAAAGTGTTACCTGGAAGACACAAAGAGAAAAAGAAGGAACTTACATTATGGATTAATGCAACAAAGCATTCACAACTGTCTAATCCGATATTTATTTACAATTATGTACACACATGTCAAAAGTTGCAAAAATGCAAGATTATGGGACCCAACTTTTAGTTTCATGTGAAAATGCCAATAGGTGGGGATGTTACTATACAAAAGAGGATCCTGGTCAGTAAACCAGCATTTCTCATTTCCTAAGCTCTGAGTAAGTACCTTTTTCATTTGAGAAGTGATGTAGAGAAATCCCCCAACTCAAATACATCTCAGCTATATAAATTATTGAGCAAGTTTATAATAATGTCCCAATAATCTTCAGGCATGATTATAATGTAAAAAAATGGAGATTTCTCCAAAATAATCAACATTAATAAATTAGTAAGGTAGAATTTTCCCCAAAATTGCTATTACATTTCAAAATCATTGGTTAATTCTAGGGTATTTATTTAAACTTTAAAGTATTTTTTTATAAAATAAATTTTTAAATGTCTGAAATTATGTATATGTATTTATATATGTCTGTGAATATGAGGATATATATGTTGAATGTACAAGAATGTTAGTCTGCTGGTCCATTATGATAAAAAAATTCATATATTTATTTATTCAATCATTTAGTCATTCAACAAATAGTGTTTACAAAGTTCTAAGTACTACACTACTAAATAATGATGAGTAAGTTACATACCCTAATGTTAAGCAATTCATAACCTAAAGGGGGTACAATACAAATAAAGAGATAAGCACAATGATTAGTTAAATATGATACAGGATATTTGTAGGATTGTTTCCATTTGCTGCAAGAACACATACAGATGATATTGGAGGCCTAGTGAGTATGGCACTCCAGGCAAAGAGTATAAATGGCCAGATCCAATCATGCGGTAGACCAAGCCAACATAAAATTTTCCCTCCGAGAAACACAAAATGATGGATAACTTTCAAACAGCAAAGAAGTCTATTTTAAAATTATTATTTATATATAAAATCAAGGGAGAGGGGAAAAAAAGAGGGAGCTTAAAGCCAAAGCATTAACACTGCAAGTTTCTGTAACAGCAGTGCTAGACTTTAGGGTTGGGGTTTGGGAGATTAGTCCCCAAACTAGGCCCTTACAGCTTGGGCTTTTATTCCCATTCAGGAATAGGAAACAATAGGTGAATATATGGCATGAATTAGAAACTTGAGACCTCTGCATAAAGCCAGAATTTAAAAGGCTGCATCTTCCATGGCACAGGGACTAAAATCTCTGTCTACAGGATATCAGAAGAAAGGTTTGACTCTGCGTAGGAGTCTGCATGGGAAAAAAAAAAATAGGTAGGCAGATGACTCAATCTTAGGTTTTGTCAATAGAGGGAACTGGAGGGCAATGTAAGGTATAGGAGAGGAGAGGGCTTCTCTTCCTAATTCTGGTGTCACTCTTTTTTTCCCCTTGTATGCATGTGGGGACAGGTATGTGGAGACACTGTGGTGTTTGCCCCTTGTGAGTTTCTCCATTCAACCTCTGGTGTATTGATTCCATCCCAGGGCACCCAGGAGACAGCTTCCTACATACCAGCTCCAGCCCACAGTGCTTCAGTGAACATTGTAGGCAACCCAGAGGGAAGTTTCCAGTGCACCAGCTCGACCCAGGATATCCTCGCAAATATTTTTTTCCACCTGGCATGCTGCAGTCATACTCTTCCTGACAGGATCTTAATGTCAGCCTCATGACAGAGGGATGGGAAAGCTTACAATTTGACTCCTTCTTTGGGTTTTCTCCTTTGACTCTAGAATTAGAACTTTCTTCCCAAATTTGCAATCCCTGTATTTTTTAGAGACTTCTTTTACCCCTTTTAGACATTAACTTTTACTAGTAAATAATTATTTATATTAAGTTTTTCTTGTTTTAATTTTTGGTGTGGTTCATGTCTCCTCACTGGACCCTGACTGACACATGGGTCATATAAGGAGTCAGACGGAAAGCAGAAACCTCCTTGATAAGCAGAAAAATAAAACATTATCTTTTTCTATGAAACAAAGAGGATGGTTTCTGATAGCTGTTAAAACAATGGTGAAGGATTTATATATGTATGGCATTTTTTCTGACTTGCATTTTAAGATTAATGTACTTTCATAATTCTCTGTGAGGATCTGCCTTTTTGAATGCAGCATTGATTTCAAAAGCAATGGTGGATCTTTTTATTCTAGTTACATTGTCTTCTCTATTTTTTTTAATTCTATCACATAAATTTACATAATGCTCCTGTCTTCCTTTGTATCTTGCATTTACTGTAATTTCCACTTAGTATTTCTCTCTCCTTTTTTTCTCTTATAATACTAGCCATCCTTTGTGTTCTAACTCATGTCATGATTCTTTTCAGGTTTATCCACCCCTCTCCCCATGTGGATTATCTGCTACTCTTTTATCTCTACCTGCCAACTCCTATGTCAACATCCATCTCAAATTCAACCTATTCAAAGCTTGTTTCTGATGACTACTACTAAATATTAAATATCTCTTCCTTGAACTTATGTGAAACTTTATATCCCTCTATGGGGAATTATGTGTTTTCAAAAACGTTTAAGACAGGTTTTAATAACAACGGTACGTAATAGACACATGTTAAAATATAAGAAGTGGATTAACAGTGATATTCTCTGTTAAATTCACTGTTAGCAATGAAATAAACAGTGAAGTATGGTGGGGAAATGACTATAAATGAAACATAGGTAAGAGTTCACCTTAATTGAGCATAAGATTAGCTAAGAGTTTCTGGGAGGCAAGTGAAAAAGGGAAATACAATGGGCTTTTGTTTATTTGTGTTTATTTAATATTTTTTGTCAGAGGTTGGATTTATTGAAAAGTAAACTGTAAAATGTATTTTAGCATGCAAGAATTTCTGTAGGGAAAAGAAAAAGAGGATTGGACAAAGGAAGTGCTCTGAAGGTGAGGTGACCCTTCAGAGTCATCACAAGTTGGAGTGAGGGAGCTGAGTCCGTGCATTCTGGCATTGACCAGTTACTCATGAGAGTTGCCACTGGAAGGAGGTATGCTTTGGGCAAGGAACAATTCCTGGGGAGGTCAGCTGACAACCTTCTCAGCAAATAACATAATATATGCTTCAGTCTTGAATAGGGGTCTGGAAGATACAGGACAGAATTGCTAATATCTTATATTTTTTTCTTTTCATAGGTAGGAACTATGCCTGTCATCTCTCTTTAGTAGGAATGACTGTGCTTTGCAGGATTGTTCATCAATAAATTTGTATGATTGAATTGATGCAAAATCATATGCATGACCCTAGGGGTGTGACTGGTGAGAGATTGGAAGAGTAAAACACAGTGTCAGTTTTTAATGACCATTCCTGTCTGACTGGAAGATAAAAAAACAGAAACTGTATAAAGGAAAAGAAAATATAAGCAACAGTTTGATACAACAGCAGAAAAGATGCCACAGGAATTATATTACATGATTAATTGCCAAATGAGCCACATTAAATCTTTGCTGGAACCAATAAAAATAAATTACTAAATTAATGATATAGGCAATTGTTGCTACAGGAATTTAGTTGCCACGCACAGAGAAACTGAACAGTTGGAGATAAGGCTGAAATGCTTCCAAATAAGGAATTTAGACTGCTTCTTCCAGCATCCCGGGAGTGTTGGAAAATGTATTGTGAAGACCTTAGTAAGAACTTGCTCTGTCATTGGTGCAATAGACTTGGAGTAGGAAGTGGCTGGGGGCAAGTAGTCCACTGATGGGTCATTTCTGGAGTCTGGATAAGAGGTGACAGAGGTGATGATGGAAACAGAAGCAATTTCTTTCATAAAGATTTCCCTAACTCTCTGCTCTAAGTAGATTTCTTTCTGTTATCTACCACAAGCCTCACTGCTTGTTTTACACATTGTAGTCTTTGATAATTTGCTATTGTGTAATGAGTTTAATAATAATCAGGATTTCTATAATTATTTATATTTAACAGAGTGCTTTCACTGCTCACCTGACTCTTTTAAGCATACCTTGAGCTAGGCAGGACAAGAATTTTTATCTCCAATTTTTTTAGATATGAAAACTAATGCCTGGTTTCTTAATGCTATTATTCCCCTCTCACAATATTATAAACTTCTTCAAGCTACCAAGTTTATTTCTACCCTCATGGAGACTAGAATAGAAAGATACTCAACAAATTTTAGTGGGATGCATGAGAGTTCATTTCTGAGGCAATACAACCTCATAAAATTAGGTGTTACAGATTATGCTGCCAAAAAATGATTCCAAGTAATATTAAAGTTGATTTTCTCACTTTTTGCTTCCCAATGAGCAAGGTTTAGTTTTTGAATAGATGACAGCTTCATATGTTACTTTAGGTATAATATCACATCTGGGGAGGCACGGCTTTTCTTCTTGTGCTATTGGAAAACCTTATGGAATTTCCAGATAGATTGTACTGTAAGTATTTCTTTAAAATGAATATGCTCCCAATGAAAAATGTATGTATATCTGGATGTACTCACATGACATGAACAAAATCTTATCAAAAAAAGTATAGATAAGAGTAAAATTATAAAGTGCTGAATGTTGGATAATACATTAACTAAATTTACAATGCCTCATAATCTACAATAAGTGATTTTCTTAACTTAGTGAGTTTTTACTATTCTTAAGATACCTCTACAAAATAATTGACATACCATGACAATTTACTAGTATAATAGAAGAACAATAAAAATGTAGAA
The DNA here is from genome assembly GCA_963575035.1 of Avahi laniger. NCBI lineage: Eukaryota > Metazoa > Chordata > Mammalia > Primates > Indriidae > Avahi > Avahi laniger. The sequence goes on from CAUYSK010009086.1 coordinate 58,529, forward strand.
CCAAACACTGGAATAAGCTCTAGTGTGCCAACTTTATTAATAATTTATTCTATCAACATGGGAAAGTCAAAGAGGGTTAGAGTAGATGATCTCTGAATTTTCTTTCAGATAGTAAATACATTAATTCAATTGTTATTTAGTATTTATTGTGTAACTGATGCTGGAGAAACAATAAATAAGAAAGGCAATTCCCTGTCCTTCTAGAGCTTATATATTAGAATTGCGTATTTGATGGATTTATTATATCACAACTTGAGGGAGACAGAGCTTGTGCCACACAAAAAAACATTGTTTATCTCAAAGAAAGCACAACTATAAAATGGACCTATGGCATGGAAGTATAGCATATGTTTGAGGAAAAGTTATATTTTACTTCTGTTCTCAGAAACCAAATGAGAACAGAGTTTCAACAAAGATAACAAAATCTATTACCAAAAAGCTCTTGAGGAGGAACAAAACATAAAATTGGTGAGTTAGTCCTTGTTGGCTTCTGAGTAGAATTCAATGGAGTAGCAAGGCAAAACTAGATTGAAGGAATTTACAGTGTAAGTGGGTGGTAATAAAGTAGAGGCAGTGACATATGAGTTATGTTTAAAGAAATACTTGCAGTTTAAAAGCATGAGTGAAGGCAGATAGGGTGGTAAATTAAGGGAATCAGAATTGGAGGAATGTTTTTATGCTTTTTTATGTTTTTAAGGGAGAATAGAGAAAATTTGTAGACAAATAAGGATGTGGGCAAGATAAAGAAGTCTGGAAGCTACTGGATCAGGGGAAAGGTGGGTGGCTAAGCTTGGGGAACACAGACATGAAAGAAAGCTGAAAGTTACGCTACAGAGAAACCTCAGGTTGCACATTCATAGATTTTTCAATAAATTTGAAAATCCTGAAAAGTAGCAGCTTCTGAGGACATGATGAGGAGTCAAAACATGAAAAGAAAAGAGAGTTAAAAAAGAAAGAGAAAAAAATGAATGGGGAAGGGAACAAAAGGAGAGAAGGAAGGTAGATAGGTGAGAAGGAGAGACACACAAAGGGAGGGGAGCAATGGCCAAGATCAGGGGTTACCAAACTTTTTCTGTGAAGGGATAGATAGTTAAAGATTTTAGAATTTAGAGTCACAGGGTCTGTTTCAACTACTCTACACTGCTGTGTAGTGAAAAAGCAGCCTTAGACAATATGTAAGCCAATGGGTGTAGTTGTGTTCTAATAAAACTTTATTTATAACAACAGGTGACTGGTTAGATTTGGCCTAAGGGCCAAAGTTTACTGACATGTCATCCAGAGGATGCCACTCTATGTAGTTACAGACAAACCAAATGAATTTATGATTTTCCGAAATGTAAGAATAGGGATTATGTTTCTGTACATATACACACACACGTACACACATACATATGTTAGTATTTATACATGTTAATGTATATATATTTTGATACACATATACATACCAGAAGTCATCCGGAGTCTCTAACTCCCTGAACCTGGGTAAGATCAGTCACAGACCCTATTTTTGTGGGTCTTATATTCTGTTGGTCGTCTCTGGTTCTGATTTTCTGTCTCTACCATTTTTTTTCCTATGTGCTTTGCACCTCTTTCTTTATCTCTGCCTCAGTGTTAATCTAAATGTAATTCACATTTTTAATCCTTGCTCCCACAAACCTCAACTGCAGATTCATGATAGCAAGAATGTTGTATGGAATATAACTTTTCTTTTACTAAGAGTATGAGGGTCTTTGGAAGTCCTGACATCAGAAATCACATAGCACATAACTTAAAATTTAAACTGATTTTAGACATTCATATTTTCACAAGGCTTTTTGGTTATCACTCAGGGATCGACAAACCCACATAGAATTATTTTAAACTAATCAATTTTTATATTCTGTGTCCTCTCTTTTCATTCTCAGGCAAAATAAGTGAATGAATGAATTGCATCTCAAGAGAATTCAGCAAACTTTTTCGTTATTTTCATTTCTGTTAACAACCATCCCCTAGAAATTCACCTTTCTACCTGAGAGATTTAATTTGTCCTCAGCAGTGTCAGGTTTTGTTTTTTGGTTTTTTGTTGTTTACTAGAATCTAGCATTGCTAGGTCATCTCATTCATGTTATCCTGTGGTGTGTGATCACAAGTCTGTATTGTATGGTTGGTATCATCCTCTTCATTTAAATAGATGAAAGGAAGAATTGACAAGCATCAAGGGATAGAGTCAAAATGAAGAGCAAAAGTAGTTTCTTTAGGAGTGAATGAGTGCGATTTAGAATACAGTGTGTTTGGGAGATGGGCTTGATCATATTCTAGATGAGAGACAATTAGTAGCACCTGATTTGCTTTTTGCCACCTTCCCCCAGAAAATAATCACCAAAACCTGTAAGCAGAGTGAATGTTTTAACTGCATAGAGAAAGGGAAACCATCATTAAGGCTCTTCTGTATCCCCAGAGGATACAGAAGGTGATCATTTTCAATAAAAATGAAGGTGATCTCTGAAATTGAATAGCCAATGTAGGTAACTCTCTTTAAAAATGTCTTTATGTTGATTTTAGTAAATGGAAAAATGACAAGGTTTGGATCACCATTATGTAAGATTGTCAGTAGTTAACACCAAATCAAGATATAAGCCCATTGAATGTAAACCTCCTGAGCACAGGAATTTTTGTCTCTTTTGTTCAATCCCCTATTCAAAGTAGATCCTGAATACTAATTTGGTGAATGAATAAATTTAGAACTTCCTCAGTTTTAAAACAAAGTTAATGTGAAGCCCTCATAGCACGTTAGGTTTCCTGCAGAATTCCCATAGTGCCCTGTCCCACTGGTATCAACCACCCTTAGCTCCATTTCATAACAAGTGAGTTTTCTGTCTGTACTGGAAGAGTTATGAAGAGCTGTCAAAGAGACGGCATTGGAGTATAACCAAGGTGTCATCAGGGCTACTCAGTCACTGTCTTTGAAGGTTCTTTCATGGGGGCGGGGCTGGCATTTTATCCACCACCTCTGGCTATATGGCTGCTTCCTCTGAATTCTCCCATCTCAGTGTGGTCTGGAAGACATTATTGCATCACCCCAAATGTGATGCAAAATCTCTATACCGTGATCACTCCTAATACCACCCACACAAAGACATCAGTTATGGCAGAATTTACTGAGTGATGGTATGGCTAGAACACAACTAGTAACTTTTAAATCGAACTAAATATTAAACTCCCTATTTTTAAAAGTCATTTGGACAATGTGTGTTGTCCTGCTGTGTTTTCACCTGTATTCTCTTCTGTTAGGGATATGAACCTGGCTTGTTGCTGAGCTGCCTAGTCACTCTAATATCCCCTTTTCACTCTCCTTCCTACTTCACTTGCCCTTATCTCCAATCTCCTTTACTACTTGAGCAGAACAGTTTGTCTTTCCTTTATCTCAACTCATCCTGGGGCGACACATTTCAGTGTTCAAGTACCTGAGATCTGGACTGAGATCTCACTGATGCTAGTCCTTCCTCTGCTTTTTATTGGCTTTGTAATCCTGGGAAATGCATTTAACTTTTCTGTGCCCCAGTTTCATTTTTATATGGTTTTTGCAAGATTGCAATGAATTGAGGAATGTAAAGCACTCAGAAAATATGGCATGGTAGAAAGCTCTCATTAAGTGTTATAAACCAAAAAGGAAAAAAAAAAAGTATTCTGTCAATGTCTTTCTCTACACGGAGACAAATAAATATGCCCACCACAAGGAATTCAGTAGTCAGCAATTGAAGTAAATTATTTCCTTCCTGTAAAAGAAAGTAAATGGTAGTTCTTTACAACCATGAACTATTATATGCTCATTTTGGTAAGTTAGTTTTCTCTTTTTTTGTGGAAAATAATCATCATAATTTTAGGTTTTAGGGATGAATTCACTATTTTTCAATATTGTATAATTTTGAATCCTGTTAAACTCTGCACTTTTGTTGTATATATGCAGCATATAGGATTTTAGTGACAACTGAATTGATCAAGATTCTTATTCTAAAAATAGTGTAAGACACCAGATTATACTTCTTAAGCAGAAATTATTTATTTCTCTCATTTTAAAAATTTGAATTGTACTGATACTCAGAGGAGGAGAATCAATGAATGATAGGTTTTTTAAGAAATGAAGGGAGTCTACAGTTTATATATCTTCCTACATTTTAACAGTGAAGACTTTGAACCCACTAATTAGATGACTTGCAGAATATCTTGTGTCTCAATGCCCAGAGTAGCACCAAGCAACTCTGAATACTACTGTACCTGTACTCTTCCTTGCTATGTTGCATAATTCTAGAATAAAATGGAAAACCAGTAGTGTTTAATTGCAATCAGTATAGAAAGAAACAACTTTGCTTTCACACTTCTCCCAAGGGTAAGTGTTCAATATAATATGGATTCATCCTTTATTTGAATTGTTGAGTGATTTGCATCACACTGGTAGTAGCTGTAATCAAAGAAAAGTATCTTTCAAAATAAGATTGCCATATCTGTATTTTCTATGTCTTTTACTTTCTGATTGTAAGTCTTATACAAGTGGTCAACCTACTTGTTGAATGCAATTTACTATTGCCTTCATTTGCCTAATGGATGTCCAAATTATTATTTCAATATATTAACTTCCTTTGGGCAGACGTAAGTCAAATCATGACACAGTCCCTGATCTTAAAGATCTTATCATATAACTGAAAATAGACCTAAGAGAGAAAATAATAAACATATGCACCAACAGTGTCAACTGAATACGGGAGAATTTCACAAATTCCAGTGTTTTCACATCAAGCTAAAATGGATAAGTAATTAACTTAGTTGGCTTTCTCACAGCTACCTTACAAAGTGATCATCTTGTTAGAGGTCTGAAGGAAGAGGTCAGAAATATAAGCTGGTGGATTAGACAGGGTCTCGTAGATCATTGCAGGAGAGGAGAATATATCACCACAATTTTGGCAAGCAGGATTTTTCGTTGGGATACTGAAGTTCACATGATAAGAAAGAAATGTTACTTAATTTCAAGGGTGGAGTGAGATTGGGGCTAAAGCTATTTGTAGAGCTACTTAAACAGCACGCTCAGCAAAGTCTGAATAAAATTTTATGATTTAACGTGCTTTCGCTTTTTACTCTCTTTTGGCAAGACCTTCCTTCATAAACTGAAAATAACTCATGAATGAATTATAACCAGTATCTTTTCATGTTTTAGAAGCTACATGAATTTATAATGAATTCTATTCTTTGTATTCTCTGTTTGAGTAATGAAGGGGTCAGAAGCACAATTTATAGGTTAAATGATATTAGAGAACTACGCTTTGTATGGCATATTTCATTAAAGCAGAGGCTATGAGCTGGAGCTTTAACAACCAGGAATTTCACACATCTGACCAGCAATCTTGTTCATAATTACTTTTATAATTGCTAAGAATAAGAAAAAAGAATTGTGTGCATACTTTTTTTTTTAAGTTTTACAATTATAGTTTTTATTCAGAGCGGATTTTAGTGGTAAGGGGATACTACACCATATAAAATGTAAACATAAAGTATAATAATTACTCCTAAAATGCTCTTGTGAGGTAAAAAAGATTTGTCTTTATAAATGTTCTGAAAATATATAATAGCCTAGTAGCAATGAACTAAAATTGAAATTGAAATCCTCAAGGATTTATCTTTGTTAGAAGCAGAAAAGGCTAGATACAAATTATCCCAAGAAAATTAAAAAGTAGATTGAATCCTTTGTTTCTCATTAAAAGGTTAATACCATTTGAAAACTCTGCTTAAAATCCTCCTATTCATAAAACTAAAGTATTTTAAAATAAAAATATAATATGCAATTACAATATAACACCAGCTGCATGTATATGGATATATCCAATGGATGATATTGACAGTTAACAATACATTACTTTAAAAAATTTAGATGTATTCTATTTGCCCTTCTGGAGCCATGAGATTTCTTAGGAGCCTGGTTTAATATACATGAAACCATGACAGGAATAAAGAATAAGGTAAGACAATGTACAATTAACTGATAAATGGCACAGCTTTAAGTGCTGTTGGAATTTAGCAGAAGTAAATATTGCCTTTAAGAAGAACAGACATTTTCCAAATTTTGTAACACTCATTTTATTCATTTTAACCAATGGCCAAAGGGAATTTTCAGAGCCAAGGATGATAAACTATGCTATTTGAAGGGCTGTTAGAAGACAAGAAAATTGGTTAATTATCCACATAATGATAGTTTAAAAAGCCAATAATTTATTTAAATATGTAATGACCTAGTTGATGATGAACATTTTTTTTTTCTGCTCATTGCTAAGCAAGATATGATATCTTGGTTTCTTTATGGTAATATATAACATTTAAAACATAATATTGAATAGCTTCCCTTTCTAGGTACAATTAAATGTAAGTCCGCAAACCAGTGAGTGGCTGCAACCTTGAAATTTAAAATAGGTCTAGAAATTTGGAGAAATAGCAAGAACAACATAGTAAAATGAGAGGGGTTTATAATTTTTAACAATTTTTAGAATCTTACATAATTACTGTATGAAATGATTTCATTGATTTTTAACCCTTCCTTTTGGCTGAATACCATTCTGAGAGGTAAATTTTCACTATTTTCATTTTTTAAATCAATTCCTGTTTTTCACTGTCTCTCAACAAAATGTATATGTTGTGACTGAAATACAATGGAAAGGTTTGATGCTTATATACAGAAGACCTGAGTTTGAGTCCTTACTAAATACTTCTCTGCTGTGTGATCTTAAACAAGTTGCTTAATTTCTCTGATTGAGACTCTGATTTCTCATCTGAAAAAGGCAGCAGCACTAATGCTTTCCTCACCCAACAGTGAATTTGCGCATGCTTATGGAAAGTGCTCGGTGCCAAGTGCTTTGGAGTCATTAGTTCTTTCTTTATTCCTTTCCCTTTCCTCCCTCCCTCCCTTCCTTCCATCTCTTTCCTTCTTTTCTTCATTTTCTTTGCAATATCTATCTATACTAGAGCAGTTATTTGAAAGAAAAAAAGCTTAAATAATTGCATTCTAAATTGCTAGGAGTTGGATATGATTCCTAATTACATTTTTTGCTTTTTATGAACATATTTAGGTGTCATACTAGGACAAGGTGACTAGAAACCTTCTGTGATTACCTTGTATAAGCTCAAGTTAGTGTTATTTCTTTCTACCATTTTCTTCTAAGCTTGAATAAAAGCCACAGAGAATTACTTTGTAGAGAGAAATTTATTAGCATGATAATTTCATAGGGTAGAAATATGATTGCATTATTTCAAATACATAATATCTCTAGAAAGTAGAGTTTGCTTCGTATCCTTGGGCAGGATAATAATTTTCTAGTGGATGTGGCATTAACAAAAAAGACAGTGGGCTGACAGAAATCCACAGTTATGATTTCTACTGTTCACTACAAGGTCAATGGTTAATTAAGTCACCACCAGTAGAAATTTGATCATGAATGAGGTCTCCAACTTTGCCTCTCTTACTGGACTCTCGAAGGATGACTCAGCTAAGTCCTTCTATTAACTTTGCTTCCTCCAGACAGGTACATGATTCAGACTTCACTGACAGGTGATTTAGGTTGTGGTGTTGTAATATTACTTCCTAGATACTATTACTACCCATTTCAGAAAGCACACATTCTCCTCAGAAACAGTATTTAACTGTAAATGTTTTGTTTGTCATGAAAATTAACCACATAATGTCATCAACAGTTTAGATTAGCAAAGGTCTTAGAGGTACCTTTATTCATTGTTCTATTAAATAATTCACTAATTCATTTCCAAGAATATTCTTTGAGAGTCTCTTATGCACTAAGCATAAAAGTTGAAGTCACAGGAGTTAGGCCAATGAAAAAGAACAGCACGAGCCTTCCTTCACCGAGTCCTTCAAGCACCTCAGATCACAGACAGGTAAATCAAGGGCCAGACCACTTAATTGACTTGCTTAAAATCCAATTAGTTAATAGCAGAACCAGGACCAGAATCTCAGGCTCAGAGCTACCCCCTGTGTGGCACTTACCGTAACAATAACGCCTTTTATTTTTTTCTGTAAATTCACATAAGGATGGTATACTATGCTTAGGCACCTTCTATTTGTATGAGTACTCAAATGTATAAAATTTAAACAAGAGATGCCACAGAAAACTTAAGTGGCCTTAAATGCAGGCAGTGTACATAACAGCCCAAGACTTTTCGGGCTTTGGAAGAAAAATAGCTTTGTTTACATTTGTATCATTTTCTCAGTATCTTCGTTCTGTGACTCTGTCCATAAATAACCTTTTCTCAGCTTTTCTCTGAAGCGTACTTTGTGCCACATTTTCTGTGTCACAAACAGGTATGTGAGAAGAAAAACAAATAGTGCTTTTACTCAAATCAGGGATATGGGATACTTGTTGTCTTCTGACAAAATCTAAATACATATTCATGGGATCCTACAAATGTAGCGGAAATTCCATCTCTGCCTCTAGGCTGCTTCAACTAGGACGCACCAGGCAGATAAGGATATATGCTGGCTCTTATGTGTCTATTGGGAGGGATCCATTTTTGAAGGTTGGGGCGGAAAACAGTTTCAGTTGTGCCTTATGTATATTTATAGTGCTTGCCTTTACTCTCTTGCTGTTCTCCTGTGTGAAGGATTGTATTGGTTCGTTTTGACAGTATTGGATGAGACATTGGATGTTTTAACCTCTTTTCTCTTGTAATTATATAAACATGTGCACTGTACACAGTGACCTGGGAATGATGATCAGAACATCTGTTATGATAAACGAAACAGTGAATGAAAGTTGATTTTTGAATTGTAAAGCACTAAAAGTCACTCTTCTGATCTGTGACTTTATGCAAATGAGAATGTTTGAAAATGTTGCTGAAACCTGTCACTCTTTAACTTACCAGAGGTAAAAAGAGAGGCTGCTTTCAATTGTTCTCACATGGGTGCTACCCAGCTAGGGAGTTATTTGTCTTTCTTGAAATCAATTAAGTCAATCTTTGCAGCAATTTGTGTAGTAGTTTAAGCATTATAGAGACTAAAGGGAAGTGTCAGTTTAAAGTAACTAATAATGTCAAGATAATCTCATAGTACCAAGACATCTCAGCAATAGTTCTTCAGTATGAAATCAGCATCACTTATATATGCCCTTGGTAAATTCTGGACTAAGGAGCCAAGAGCTGTGGGGTAAAATTAATAAAATAAATATTAATACTACTCCCATCATTGTCTTCCCAAAATTGATTTGTCAAAGACCCTGCTAGGAACAGGTAATGAGCTCACCTTGCTAAGGAACCTCTGCCCATTCTTCTGATTCCTTGCAGAACTTCTGCACCACATCAAGATAGCATATATCAAGAGAATTTTCAGTAACCTTCCCCAGTATGCGCTTGGCTGCACGCAGAAGACATTATTTTAAAGATTATTTTAAAATTACTTTTCATGAACTTCTTTTACACTAATTTATTTTTTTATTTAATTTATTTTTTCCATTCAACCCACAGTTGGTTTCTAATTTAAACAACAGATTGATTTTAAATTGCTTAGCGCATCTGAAGCTTGAGAGAAAATTTCAACTAAGTTCACTCATATAAGTCAATAAATATTGGGAAGTGCTATGGTGGTGGGTGTCGGGGGTGAAAAACTGGCATTGCCTCTGCCTGATCTGAGTTGCCTCTCTAAAACTAGGTTATTTTTTAGTTCAACTTTCAAAGTCATTGCTTTGTAAAGTAAAGTGGTTTATTTCTATAATAAAATGATAGCTACATTTACTGAATCTCTATTTGGATATTTTCCTATGATTGAAAATTTCTCCCTTTTGGTTGGGTTCTGTCCAACCCCAAGAATCTATAATTGTATAATCTTTAGTTCGAAATTGCTCCATTATTGATTTTTTTTTGTTTTGTATTTGTCTTATTGTTCACATAGATGAAAATTCATCATATTTCCAGAAGTCCAGAAAAGAGTAATTATCTGTAATTCTGTTATTCAGAGATAATCCTCATTGTGTGTATTCCTTGAGACTTACCTATTTTATATTTATATATGTATCAGTAAATATATTGACATAACTAAAATGGAAAAGCTAAATTTTAATGAGATAGCACTGTTGTTTTAACAATGTTAATTTATTCTCTCATTCAGTCTTCACAACAACTTCATGAAGTTGATACTTGTTAATACCAATATTATAGCATTGTTTTATTTTTAAAATAGAAAGATGAAATATAAAAAAATTGAGAGAGTTGCCTAAGGCCACTCAGCAGAAAGGCTGAACCAGACTGTGAACTCAAGCAGACTGACTTCAAAGTCCTTATTTTTAATCACTGCACAGTATTACCTCTGTCTTATTAGCAATATATGCTATTTTTTCATGTCAAATAAATGTACATCTAAACAAGCATTTTAATGATTGCACACTATTCCTTTGGTGGTTTACAATGCTGTATAGAACCAACCCTCAGGTGATGTGCATTTAGATTGTTTCTATTTTATTTCATTATTAAAAATGATTCTGCTATAAACATCTTTGAGCATGTGTAATTTCTAGTATAATCTGTCTAACTCTTAAATATCTATGTAGTTTGCCTTTCTTGCTAACAGTAACAGAATTACTTGCTCAAAGATTATCCCTTGATTCTGCTGGTCAATATAATTATATTAATATTAATGCAAAAATATATTCTGAACACCTACTGCATTACAGACAGCTACGAGCTGCAGATTCAACATGGAGAAACTGCACAAGCATTCACAGGCTACAAATTCTCATCAACCAATAAATTTTAAAAGAAATGATTGGAAAGCTTTGTTTGATTAAAGATTCACAGCTCACTTCTCAGGAGATATTTAGGAGCATTATCAGTTTTAAATGAAAATCTGTTTTGTGTGTGGGTGTCTGTGTATGTGCTTGTGTGTGTTAACTCACTCTCCATCCTGAACAGACAAAGCACCATAGGCTATAGCTTCCTTTGACCATGAGACATTCACTAAGGTGTCCATACAAAGTCAATGTAAACATTTCGGTGAGTGACCTACTGCTTTCTTTGACAGTGTCAGGCCAGTCTATTTTCTTCTCCTCTACTCTGTCTCTGAATTAACTAGCTGATTTTAAAGGTTTGTTCAGACTTTTCTCTTTATCAGTTTTTGTGGGTATGCATCAGTTTTACATGCAGACTCACATATGTGCACATTATTTCTGCCTTACATCTGTCCTGAATGAATGATGTTATCTGCAATTAAAATTTCCACAATTATTATCATGTTTTTTCAAGACAGAGTCTTCCTCTGTCACCCCGGGCAGAGTGCAGTGGCATCATCATAGCTCACTGCAATCTCAAACTCCTGGGCTCAAGCAATCCTCCTGCCTCAGCCTCCCCAGTACTACAGGTGCGCACCACCATGCCCAGCTAATTTTTACTATTTTTGGTAGAGACGGAGGTCTCACTCTTGCTCAGGCTGGTCTCCAACTCCTAACCTCAAACAATCCTCCTGTCTCAGATGCCGAAAGTGCTAAGATTACAGGCATGAGCCACCACACCCAGCCCACAATTTTTTGAGTTAGATGTTTGGAAAAGAAAAGTTACTAAACTTTAATATTTTATTTATGTGTTAACATTTTCCTTAATAATTTTCTACAGTACTTTTTCCCACATTGCTTTGGATTCTCTCTGTTTTTAAATTTCACAGGAAAAAAAATACCTTCTAATAGATGTTGAAACTAGTTCTTAAGAGTGGAATTTTTTATAAATTCCAATTAGCCTTAAAAATATAGATCTATTTTCTCTGGACTATCCTAATTATATTAAATTATTAAAAATAACTCACAACATTTTGTAATTTACAAAAGGTTTTAACAAATAAGAGAGGCTTTTTGGATTTCTCAAAGGAATACAATCTGATCCACACGATTCTCTTAGTTATCGGAATAAAGGAAAATAAATAATAACCATTTGATCTATTTCTACAATATTTCTTTTATATTCTATTGATATAAAAATATGGCTTAAATTTCCTTCTTTTATTTTCTGTTAATACATGCAACAGTCTCATATTCCCTCTCCACGTTAGTGGTTTATTCTCCAAACATTCATTAAACACACATTATATGCCAGACACCAAGTTAAGTACAACCGAGATAAGTAAGTTGTCTTTGCTGTCCTCAAAGAGTTTTCGGAGGAACCATGTATGGTGGCAGAAGGTTGTGCCCCTCGATGCTGTTAGAAGTACTAGAAAAGAAGAAAGAAAAAGATTTTGTGAGGGGAAAGCTTGACATCTATTGATGGAAGTTTGTGGGAAGTCGGCTTCATGAAGAAGGTGATGAGATGTTATTAATGGTAACATGAATGCTAATATGTTTAGCAATCTAAAACTTATTTAGGTCCGACGAATACTATAACTTTAAAAAGAGGAAAACACAAATAATTTGAATGATTTTAAGCTACTTTGCCAAAAATGATAAAAGTAAACAGTTGTTTTAGTCTTCTTTAGCTTCATGACATCTAACTGCTCTTTCCAAACTCAAAATATATTTGCATCTATATTTTTATTGATTGAATTTAGTAATATTTTGATACATGGTTTCTCAAATCAATATGTGTTGCAAATGAAAGAGCGTCAAAGAGTGTTCCAGATTTGCAAGAGATTGACACTTAACCAAATCTTCTTAAACTCAGAATCAGTACTGCTCCACAATTTACTGTGCAGTTCGTAAACAGTTTTAGAATCATGAAAGATTTTTTAAATCTTTAATATTCAAGATCATTTCACCTGACCCCTTCATTTTGCAGAAGAGAAAATGGAAGTCTGGATAGTGAAGAGACTTCCTCATCTAATCACTTTTTGTCTTTTCTTTTCATTTAGCTGACCTATTTTCTAAAATATCAATATAATTAAAATGTGTACTCTTGGCCTTCAAATAGCTGGTGTTATTTATACTGTTTATATGGTGATTATTTATGTGGCTGCCTTCTCTGTTATCTCAGTTTGATCAGTTCTATTTATGTCTTGATACTATTCAAGCATCTGCCTTCCCAATCAGTATGCATTCCTTCTAGGTCTTAAATTGCTAACGTTTAAGTAGCCATTTCCCAATTTTCCTCTCAGTGTGTAGTGCATCTACTTTAAAATTAATATTATTTGAATGTGTAATTTTGAGATCCTCCCTAGGATTTTAATGGTCAATTTGTAGAAAGAAAAATCAACACCTATTTTCCATCCACTACTGACAAATATGTTGAAAACAGTAGGAGGCTTGCACATGTATATACCACAGAACAACCAATCTTTGCGAAATGGTACCGTTAACGCTATTTCCTGCCACATGATTTTAGTTTACATATTACCTTCTAACACACATTTTTTTTCATTCTGGACCATATCAGCAGCTTCCTTTATTAAAATGCCCAGGACAAGTTTGAGTTGAATTGAATATGACAGATATAGGAGGATATATGCAAGGGTACATTCAATGTCTTCTGTAGTTGAAGAACTGAAAAGAATGCTAGAACTGCAAAAATTCCAAGACATTCTACAGACAAAATTTTCATTGGTCACATATTTGTATATCTTACCTGAAATATTGACAAAGGTGTTAATTTGTTTGTTTTGATAAGACAATTTAGGATCATCATAGTAAAGCTTATTGTCCCTAGAAATATGGCTCCTAATACTGGAACCAGTATTAAATTAGAAATACCTGTTACTTTATGGCTCAAGGGAATCAAAAGCAAGTTCAAAGAGTGGGAGACATCTCTCAATGTGAAGTAGAAATCAATTACTGCTCCTCCCCTGGAAAAGTCACACATTACACTACATGCTTTCCACATACTTGCCTTTTGGGGAGCTATGACCTACTTATTTATTTTTCTATGATGTGGCAGTTATTCAGGTCGATGTGTACATGTGTTTCTCTACCTGCATATGCTTAGGTAACTAAGTGGCATCCATTACACAAAAAAAATCAATTTTAGAATGTTATAGTCATACTTCATGAGGACATAAAACTTTAAGAATTTGTTTTAGGACATTGAAAATATTTACCATTCAAAAACAGGAAAGCTATTGCAAAAATAGGCAGAAGTTGAGGATGAAGAGTGGCCATATTATCCAGAAGGAAGCAGTATAGTATAGTGATTAAAAGATGGGGCCTGGATTGAGGTCTCCAGTGTCCTGATCCAGTATCCATCACTACTGACTGACCTTAGGAAGAAACTCAGGATGCTAGACTTGCTAGTTCTTGCTAACGCAGAACACAAATAGGCCCAGTAAAGCAGGTAATTTGGCCTAAGAATTAAACTATGTATGGGACTATGGAATGTAAAGGAGGAGAACAATTCTTAGACTCAATAATATGAACAATTTAAATATCACAATTATAGTCTGATTTAAAATATAAAATATTATAACAGTGAATATATTGAAGACAGAAACTGTGAGTCAAATAAATGATGACTTTCTATTAACATTTGTAAAGTATTTTACACAATGTCTGATATAGAGTATGTATGTTCTCAATAAATGTTCATTGTTAGAAGTTTTCATTCTTTCATTCTTCAGAGAGAGCACAGATTTGAACATGTTTCATACTGATTTAACTTTATTAGTAAAATTGCTTCAAATTGTAGGAGTATGCATCTTAATGTTTGAAAGGGATCTGAAACTGTGGGAACATAAAACAGAGACACAATTAGTCCAGTGGGGGTTAGGCCCAGTGAGGAATGTTTTCCCAGAGAAAGTGACTGTCCCAAAAGCTCACAACGAGACAGAAAAAGTTGCAGATGTATGTGTTAATGTGTGTGTCTATGTATGTATGACTCTATGTTTATGTAGATATGCAAGAAGAGATGGGCTCCTGAGCAGAGGAGCCAAAATTGGAAAGGAATGGAGACATTTGATCC
>CAUYSK010009089.1:0-19342 GCA_963575035.1 Avahi laniger
AGAAAGGGCTGGAACACATTCTACTAAGTGAGGTATCCCAAGAATGGAAAAATAAGCACCACATGTACTCACCATCAAATTGGTATTAACGGATCAACACATAAGTGCATATATAAGAATTACATCTATTAGATATTGGGCAGTGGGGAGGGGGGAGGAGGGAGGAGGGGATGGGTATATGTGTACACAAAGAGTGCAATGTGCACCACGCAATGCGATGGACATATTTGAAACCTGGACTGAGGGGGGGAGGGGGGGCAAGGGCAACACACGTAACCTAAACATCTGTACCCTCATATTATGCTGAAAAAAAAAAAAAAAAAAAGAATGGACTATATAGAGCAAATGCATTTAGAAAAACTATAATGAATTTGAAAGAGGGGCCATACATAAAGGAATAAAATTAAGAAGTAAGAATTGTTACTGGAGACATATTAAGTGATCAGTAAATGTTAATCATAATATATATATGTTGCTTTATTCATTTACTTAAACATTATCTAATTCTCCCAATATTGATTTTGTTGCATCACTGTCTTCCCAGCATATGCAATATATTCTATAAATAATCTAGTGTATAAATGCATACATGTCTACTTTTTAGAAAAAAATGACAAAAATACTAGCTTTTGGATTTGGGGGTACACTGACATACATATTGATTGGAATGTACATTAAAAACATACAGTTCTATCTGTCTTGGGAACCTATTTGATTCTCAAATCAGAAAGGTAAACTTGGGGTCCAGGTGCAGTGCTGGAGACTTGGGGGTAGTGTCTCTGGCCTGGCGGGAGTTCTAGAGGCACTGGGGTGCAGCCTCAGGCTCCAGCATGGGAGCCTCAGAGCTGGGACTGCAGAGGAGCTGGAAACAGAACTTCTGATCAGGGCTTCTGAGCCAAAAGTGGGGCTGTGCCGATCCAACCTGGAGGGTGGGGTCAAGGCCAAGCACGCAGGAGACAATCAGGGCCCAGAGGATGGAGCTGGGGTGAGCAAGCAGCAGGCTGCTTTGCAGACACCGGAGACCCACAAATGCCAAGTCAGGTGGGCTGAGGATAGCTTCCATGGCCCAGGGACTGCAGGGCTCTCCGCACTCCACTCAGGGCCTGCCAAAGCAGCCACCCAAGGCCTCTCAGCTCAGAGCCTGCTATGCCCCAGCAGGAGAGTCCCCAGGCCGGGACTAGAGTGGACTCGGAAGCAAAGCCGCCGAGCAAGGGCTCTGAGCCAGAAGCGGGCTATGCAGAGGCAGGCGGATCCAATACATATTCTTTGACTCTTGAATGAATACTATTAGAAAAGGTTTAGATTTTCGGATGAATGATACATTGCAATATCATTCAAAATATCATCTGCTTTTCTCTAGGAGAGCACAGTTCCCTACTTCTTCAAAACCATGCCTGGTAATGTGACTTGTGATACACCCTCCTGGGGAAAGATTCGATCTCCCCGACTACTACTGCTTTTGAACTCAGGCCATTTGTCTTGATGTGGCAAATGAGAGGTGGGCAGAGATACTAAATGTCAATGTTTGAGCAGAAACTAGAAGATTCAGTTCCTGGTTCACCAACTCGTTCTTGTCCCTTTTCCGTCATACCTGCAATGTCCGGGATAGGAAATGCTTCACTGCTGGGTCCTGGTGTAAAGACCTGGCTGGAGAGATTCATTTTGGAGATGCTATAAGAATGACAAATAACCTTTGTTATTGTAAGGTGCTGGTATTTGGGGGTTGTATGTTAACATAGCCGGACCTAGCCCAAATTGATTGATAAAAGGAGTATGTGGGTTACTGCGATGATAAAAATAGAGTGGCTTTTAGGTCAATGCAGAAAGTCTTCTAACTATGTAGATGTATTTTCTTATTACAGCCTGGGTGTTCCGTGTATCTTTACTAACTGTTCTCTCATGTCTCTGGTGATTGAGAACAGATGGCTGCGATGATTTTCATATGATGTTCTGATGATCTGGGAAACACTGAACAATCTTTAATCATCTTGAAGTTCTTAAGAAACATTTTCTTATTTATTGGAAAAAAACGAGCTGCAAGATATTTTTTCTTCAATAACGAGACTTAGCATAGAAAGTGTTTATGGTTAGGGCTATCGAGTAAGACAGTGCAATTCAAGTATTCAGATTTCAACTGCATTTTTTTTATCGGTGTATACAGGTCTGTGTTGTGAAAAACTCTAAATTCTCAGTGAATATCAGACAGTTACTGAATAAAAGATCAGAGACAAACACAGTAGAATGTTATAACATTCAAGTAGATATATGTAATACTAAAATTGTAATTTGATGCAAAAATATTTAGTAAAAGTAATTAAAGATTTATTAAGTAATATTTTCAAGGTTACTCTTTTGATGTAAACCTATATGTAATACTGTAAAAAATAACATCTTTAAATTTAATATGGTTTTCCTTGTTATATAAATACTAAATGAAGAGAAACTAAAAAGAAAAAATAAATCTATCTATTAACTTCTTCACTTAGAAGTTATTGCTCTTGTTAGATAGATAGTCAGGGATTCCAGGTCTTCTAAGGACGAAAGTGGGTGCTGTACCTTGGTGCAATTGCCCCACTGGGAAGGACAAGGGTGAGCCCAGGCCCCCATCTTGGTCTTGCTCCGACTCTGTCCTTCTTCCCAGGTGGGGCAATTGCACCATAGTCCCTAGGAGACTAGAGACTAATCCCTTGCTCTCTACCTAACACTCTCACTGGATATTTGGGGCCAATTACAGTCTGTCTTTATTATATCTGTGGCTACATCTGTCTAAAATTTAAATCACACATTATGGTCAGCTTCATATTCTGAATATTTGTTGTCATTATGAGTGATTTCTTTTTCTCATATATCTTTAGAAAATACATTTTATTAGTCATAATAATTGCTGATAAAGAGAGATTTATCGAATCAATGCTCTAGTTTACTTTTTTTTGTTAAGGTGCCATTAAAAACAATTCTTTACCCTTTTAATTACATCAGTGCTGTTCACAGTGTATATTTTATTAAATGACTAGACTGCTGATTCATATTCACAAATTGGGCCAGGCTGGGTGGCTCACGCCTGTAATCCTAGCACTCTGTGAGGCCAAGGTGGGAGGATCACTTGAGGTCAGGAGTTCAAGACCAGCCTGAGCAAGAGGGAGAACCTGTCTCAACTAAAAATAGAAAAACTTAGCTAGGCCTGGTGGCATGCACCTGTAGTCCCTTTTGTACTTATACTTTTAATGTATGGTTATTATATATCTGTTTCTAATAATTCTGGCATTTGCAGCATTATGACCTTAAGAGATCTGGATCTTGGTCATTTTGTTTTGTTTTGCTATTCCCACTTACTGTTTAGCTTTTATTGTGATAATGTAACAAATATTCGCCAAATTTCAGTGGCTTTAAAGCAACAACATTTTTGTCTCTTTTTGGAGGGCTTATCTGTGTTTGTGGTTGTGAGCTGAGACTGTGCTCTAGGATGTTAGCTTTCAGTCTGCTCCAAATTTCATCTCATTATGGAAGTCTGAAGATGCAACTATTAAAATGTGATTTTCTTCTGATGAAAAAAAAGAGGAGAGTTGGCAGAAACTCATAATGTCTTTGCTTGGAAGTGAAAATCTTGTCAGTTGGTATACATTCTTTCAGCCAATGCAAGTCATATGGCTAAGGTTAACATTAATGGAGTAGAAAACTGTACTGAGGATGTAAATATTTGCAGACAATTTTAATATTCACCATATTCATATGTCTTCACTTGGAAAACAGATATACACAAGTATGTTTTTATATAGCCAGTTATATTTCTTTTCTCTTATAAAAACTTAGACTATCTGTCCGTTTTTGCAACCAGTATCTATTACTACAGGTGAATAACATTATGTAGCTGCCTGCAAGTCTTACGAAGATTACTCTCAAATATGCAAGGCCAATTAGTCATAGTAAAAGAAGAAATACACAAGTTATCAGTGGCTATAAAGGACACTAACTAGTATAGTCAATGATGTCTGTGTGCCTTTTTGCAGTGAGTTTAATAATTCAAATGCCTTACACCTTTGTCATGTATTAGCTATGTGGTGAATTGAGTCAAACATCCTCAGTTAAATAGTAAAATTTAGTTAAGAGATCAAAGAAAATATTCCTTTGATGTTTAAAAATGTATAAACTTATGTCTCTATACAAATATCAGGGCAGGTCTTGAGACTCACTAGCTCTTCAGACACCAAATACTAGTGGAGGAACAAATGTAGGTTAGTAAACTTCTTTTTTTTTTTTATAAAACAAAGTCCCTTGAAGAATTTTAAAAACATTAGAAGCGTGTATCTCTTAAGGTATCCAAAAACAAATTTCAAGGTATCATAGAATATGTAATATCAACATATTTCTTAGAATTCATGAAGTTACATTTTAGCAAATGCTGTTCTCATTGTATCTCTAAAGTTAAATAAATTTATTATTAATCCAGAAAGAGTTGGTCTAATTATTTTTTATATTTGTTGTTATTTGATATTAACTTATTGAATACTTCTATTAAATACTAATTCTATGGTGACCATTATGCTAAGCATTGGAAAAAGACATGTTTCCTATTCTCTAGGAATTCATCTTTTACTCCAGGAGGGCCTATAAATTAATAACTTCTATGGAGCATACTAAGTTATTATAATTGGTAATAGCAGTATATAATGATGGTTAGAACTATGGGTTCCAAGGTTAAGCTTGGTTCAAATGTTGGCTTTGCACTTACTAGATCTTTCACTGGTGAGGTTTATTAACTTGTCTCTCCCTTGATTTTCACATCTGTAAATTGGGGATAATAATTATATCTTATGAGATTAATGACTTTTGCAATTAGGGTTCATAGTAGTACCCACACATGGTAAGTATTGGGTTAGTGTCAGTGGTCATGTTTGTGATTTTAACCTCATTTTATATCCATCATCATTTTTCTTACAAAGATAATAATAATGAGCACAGTGACTGAGCATCAAACTGTCCAGTGGATAAAGAGGTCCCCTTATCCAGGTGGAACTTAAGTTAGGTCTTAAGAAAAGGTCATTGTTTACCAAGTGAAGAAGTTGAAGGCATTTCAATCAAAGGGAAAGTACATAACATCAAAAATGAACAGAGCCTTAAAATTAACTGGTATGCTCTAGCAATAATGCAAAATTTAGTGTCACTGGAAGAACTGTGTGAAAAATTGTCAACTAAAAGCCATTCATTTAAACCAAATTCAGATGATTTCTGGGTTCTGGTTCCTTAGGAAATTCAGCCTGGTCCCGTAAAAGAAATGCCACAAAGTTAATTAAATCAAAACAACAATTTGATTAACACATTTAACATTTCATATAAATGTCCATTCCACCACACTCTCCAAGTATGCAATTCTATTTATAGAAGAATATAACAGAATTTTGTTTTCAGTAAATGAAATTTTCTAGATGTTTACTTCCTAAGCATTTTTTTCTTTTTCAGATTTTTGTAATTCCATGGAAATGCCTTAGGCATGGATATATTAGGGAAAGTAAAGAGATTGGTGTCAATATCCAAGGCTTGCTTCAATCAGGATGGTTCTGCTTATACTCAGCTTTATTTTCATCAATGACTTATTTGAGAAAAATGATGACTATTCTAAAGGCTAGATCAACTGTATATTATTGTGCTAGATACTCTTTGACCCGTAAGAAGGAAATGAAAGCAAAACTGTGACCAGCTTCCATCCTCCATGAACTGATGCTGAAAGCCAAGATAAGCAGGCTTCTCTGAATACAAAATGCAGTGCTTTCGGGGCGTTGCCAAGAGTAAGGAAGAGGCAACGTGCTGCCTCAGGACACTCCAGTCTTCTGAGCAGCTCTCACATGCTCCAGCCAGACAGATTCTTAAATGACTTTTTGGGTCTCTTAGGAAGCTGCATTAGGTTTAGGCACTGCATTAGGCAGCAGCTGCTGGCTACAGCTGAATGATTATCCATTCAAATGGAACAGATTCTGGGGAGGGTGTGAGGGAAGCTTTTTCCCCATGGAGTCTGCAAGGCAGACTCTTGAGCTATGTGAAGCCTGGAGAGAAACAGGCAACAAGGTTTTATGAGACTGCTTAGCTTTTCTAAAATCCTTCTGAATATAGATAGATGCAAAAAAAAAAATGTAGTAGTAAAAATATGCTTGGGTGGGGGGAAACTCCAACATCTAGAAATAATGTAAGGATGATGAAAGTTTCATTTTTTTTTCAGCCCAGTTTTCTCTCCTACATAATTCTGTGCTGATGGATGAATTTTATTATCCTGTACAACTAGATAAGGAGCAAGGGAATATATGAGCACACCATTCATCACAATGGATTTGATCTATAGAAATATTCAGGTGGGCGTTATGTGATTTTTCTAAGGACCCTTTTTAGAAATGATTTAATTATAATGAAAGATTGCACAGCTGTTGCATAGAGCAGCATTTTCAAAAGTGCCCACTGCTGCCTGATCAGTGATTAAATACAGGTAAAGGGAAATGCCACTTTCTTCCTGTTGAGCATATATTCACAGACATCTTTCAAATGTAATAACTGCAGAGACTCTGTTCCTGTTGCCTGGTTCAAATTTTACTATCATGACAACAATAAACACAATTTTTGGAAATGCTAATAACTTTAAAATAAAATATACATATACATGAAAATATATATTAAAATCCCTCATATGTCATTCTAGCTAAAAAAAGAATCTTTCAAATTATTTCTGACAAAAATTACTTTATAGATTGAATACTTTGGGGGAATGTTAAATTAAATAGTTAAGTTGGTTTCTACTGCATTAGGCTTTTCAGAGCTTTAGTTGTAAATCTCTGAGGGGGTAATATAGTAGGCAATTCACTCTCTGTTGATTTTATTATAGAATTTTGTGTGTGTGTGTGTATGTGTGTGTGTGTGTGTGTGTGTGTGTGTGTGTGTGTGAGAGAGAGAGAGAGAGAGAGAGAGAGAGAGAGAGAGAGAGAGGATGTATAAAAATATATAAAATATCTTGAGTAGCTCAAGTGCTCCATAGAACATAATTTGGGAAAACAGTCTGGAGTGTTCTGTGGACACTTATTGCTTACTAACAATAGTGTCTGTATAGACACTGTATAAAACGAAATTGCTTAAACCAAATAGTCTACATGCCTCCTTGTCTTCAGTTATGGTGACTACAAGCATATCAATTATTTCTCAAATCATATTGGTCATGAAATCTTCAGGTGACAAGGTCCTGAATCCACTCTGATTAAAAAATGGTCAGTTTTAAGCTATTGACTATTTTTCCAGAAACATGTATGTTACTTCAGGGTTTTTTTTGGCCTGTTAAAACTTCTCAGAGTGTAGATACGGAAAGGGGATTCCATTTACAGAAATTCTTTGGGAAAAAAAAAAATCTGTCGGTTATAAAATGCAAATCTGGGTGATTTTGAGAACCATTCAAATCTAAAAGAGTTGGACCTACAAACTCTTTCTCTGTGGCAAGAAGAAATTTGAATGCTGAAGTTTGAAAACTCTGTCTCCAGCCTTACCAAGGAAGGAAGATGTATCCTCTGCTTGCAAAGATTACATTTTCCATGAGATGCTACAAAAGATGATTTTGTGAATAGATTGTACCATTAGTAAGAAACCTCAGAAGACATTAGAGGTTAGAGAGTCTTGTGTGGCCTGCCTCAAGAACATTACTACCATTTATAAATCAGGAAAGCTATTCCTATTATAAACTTTATAACAACCTTTTTTTTTGCCACAATCTATATATAAAATAAGGACACCATGCAAAATTTGTGCTCTAAGATCCACATTAAAATAGAGAATCTTTTGATTATATGAGTATGCATGTGTTCTACCAAAAAGGATAGAAAAGAGAAAATAGAACATGTGCAGGAAAGAGCTTTGAGTCTGGGAGCAGAGTTGGGAAGTCTTCCAACAGCTGGGAAACTTCTGGGTTAAGAATATTTTAAAACATTGTACATTCTTTTGTGCACTGGTTTTCAATTAATTAATTTGTGAACTTGCAGTTTAAGTGCCAGTCAGGTGGGAGTTAAAAATGGTTTGATGGGCTGTGTCATGTGAAACGAGATGTGACTGTAAAAGACATGGCAAAAAATAAAGACTTTTACCTGGGATTCATTGTTCTAGCATTTTCCCAATAGAATTTCATTACATGTAAATAAACAGATCGTCAAATACATAATTTTGTTCTCAAGAAATTTTTATTATAATTTGTGGCTAGAAATAATTTTTTTTTTATAGAAGAGTAACAAACATTACTTTCTTAATGCCAAGATCTAGGAACCACACTAAGATTGTTGACTTTCAACCCAGATTGTCAGATTCTTATCCTTTTGCTATCATTTATCATCTGTGTGACCTTGATCAAACTCCCTGATCACTCTGAGGGGCTTCATACATAATAGTGATAACAATACTTTCTTACTTTATAGAGTTGTTGTGAGTGGTCAGTGAGAACCCATTTCAAGTACTTAGAACATAGCTTGTAAAATAGTAAGAAGTGCTAAATAAATTTTGACTATTGTAATACTGGATGACCATACTGAATAGCAGTTGACTCCAAACCATTTGTTATTTTGATTTTATAGCGGCTTTTCCCCCCCTTACTGACGAGTTTAGACTTATTTTCAGTGAGAAAAGATTCCTTGTCACAGTATGAAGACATTTAATAGATGTGGTTTCCATTAAATGATCAGTGAACTGTTAACACAGCATTTTTGGACTCTGTTAGTTTTACTTTTATCTACTGAAATTATTGCTCCCCAGTTTGCAATCATTATTGTGCAGCTTAGTGTGGAAAAAATGTTTAGCTGCAGTAAAGCACAGATAATCACTTACACACAAAACTGAGGTACCAACCACATCTGGGACCATCCCTAAACAATTCTATTAGTGAGCTGATACCCCAGGATGCCAGATCATTTACACAGTCTAGACTTGAAAAGGGATTATGCAGAGGCTTCACAGATAGAAGTCTGATGTGGCCTATTTTCGGGAAGTTGGAAATCTGTAATTTGACCAGAGAGCCATTAGATGCAAATTTTGCTATATTATCAAACAATTCAACCCATATGTACAATTCAATTCAATATATTAGGAAACAGGGAAGAGCAATACCTGTCCTCAGAGTGCCTCCCTTAACAAGTGTCAGGCCTGAGATTGAGGCAGTAACTTACATAAACAGAACCAATTCTTGTAAAATATTCACCAGGAAGAACCTTCCTGAGTATATCACATTTCTGCAAGTGCCAAAAGAACATTGGTGCATCAGAAATATCTTAGTTGCCACTGACATCGATGAGAGTGTTTTATTTAAATGCCGAATTCTCATACAGTTATTGAACTAAGCAGCAGCAGACATCCTTGACTACTCTGGCTCACTGCCAGTGTTCGGGAACAGAGGTGTCATGGGGATCTTGCCTCATTAGGAAGATCAGTGAATTAATCAGTGTCAGTGGGATACCTGTACCGTGCCCACTGTCAAGGACAGCGTAGTATTGCTATGTTGACTGAGGAAGTACCAGGCTTGCACCAACAAGGAACTTATCTTCTTAGGGACATTAGTTAGGAATGATAATAATCCAATCCTCTGCAATTTCATGTCAAAGGCATGGAGATCTTCAAATATAGATTTAGAATTTCAGAGAAAATGGGCCTTAAAAGGAAAATAGTTAACATTAATTCAATGCCCTTATATTACAATGGAGGAAACTGAAACCCAGAAAGGGAGATTTGCCTAAAAAAACCAAAACAAAACAAAACAACAAAAGAACAATTCTTTAATGAAATAGACAGGACTAAATTCTAGATATTCTGGTTCCTATGTCAGAGATGGAAACTTCATCGTTTCCTTATTCCTTGCCTCCTTTCATTTCCTCATTTATTTTTCCTTTTCTTAATGTATAATTCAAAGAAGCTGAATTTGATGAACTTCAATATTTATAAGAAATTGTGCATCAGGGATTTTTTTCTACCATTCATCCTGAATCCCAGCATTTGTGAACCATTCTTGTTGCTACCATCAGGTATTCAATAGAAAAAAAAAATTCCTGGACTAGCCAGGTAAAAAGCGACAACCAGAACAGAGTGCCTATTGCCCCGAGCGGTACTCAGTTAACTTTTAATAATTGTCCTCTTCTCTGCCCTTTTCTTGCATTGCTGCAAATAGCTCTGGTTTCTCCTTTAACAGAAACTTTTCTCCTTTAATCATAGATAACACCTAGAAACCATTCATGTATTTAAAGTTATTTATCATAATTCAGGGAAAAGATCTAAGGAGATGCTGAAGGATTTTCTAATTTTCCTCTAAAATATATTTTCTAATCGCTTCTGAAATATTGCCTGTCTGGGTCACTGGGGCTGATTCCTGACTTTTAGCCAGAGTCTCTAAGAATGAAATCCACCCTAGTCCATGACTGCTCTTCTTTAAATGTTAAAAAAGGGTATTATCAAAATTTTGAATATATTTCTAGCAAAAAAAATTAAATATCTGGATACATATGCAAATTTCTCAAATTTTATTTTGTCATAGTTGCTTTATGATTTTTGATGAAATAAAACACTACAAAAGGTTGCAAACCTTTAAGCTGCTTCCTTCAGTCCCATTCTTTTCTCTCCACATGCAGAGAAAATGTGATGATGGTACTTTTTATGCTCTATACAAGTTTAGATTATTACTATATATGTATATATTCATAAAATATATATTATTATTTGCATATTTAAACTTTGGAAGATTCTGTCATTTTGTGCTGGACATTCTGCTATACTTGTCAAATATTATGTTTAACAATTTATCAATGTAGATAGATGAAGCTTTAGTTCACCAGCTGCTAAACCATATTTTATTATATAAACATATCACAATTTATCTTTTCTTCTATCCATTGATGTTTAGGATTGCTTATAATTTACTCCTATTAAAATAATACTTTAATGAATATTTTAGTTTATGTCTCATCAGGTATTTACTTGTGAGTTCCTCAAAGGCACGTACCCAGAAAGTGAACTCTCTCAGGAGGTACCTGCTTATTTTCTACTTCTGTCTTACCATGTCCTGCCAGATTGTTCTTCAAATTGGTTGCAACAATTTACACAACTGCCAACGTGCCGTAAGAAAATTTTTTTCTAGTTACTCTCAGCAACATTTGTTATTGTCGACTTTTTAATTTTCACCAATCTGATGGGTGTAAAATAATGTCTTATTGTTTCCATTTGCATTTTATGGATAGCTATTAAAATGAACATTTGTGTAAATGTTTATTAGGCATTTGTGTGTTCATGTCTTTGAAATGCTTATTAATTTCTTTTATTTTTGTCTATTGAAATGTTAGCCTTTTTCTTATTGCTATTTAGTAGTTCTTTATGTATTCTGGATACTTAACTCTGTGTTTGTTACAGATGTGGCAAATATCTACTCTGAGTATGGTTGACATTTTTATTTTGCTCATAGTGTATATTAATGTCCTGAGGTATTTTTTGGTTGCTTCTTTTTGTATTCTGAGATGGGTCAATATTTTCCTTGTTTGGTTTGTACTTATTTGTATTATTTAATAAATCTTTCTTTAATCCAATGTGTAAAAATTATCTATGGCATTTTTTTATTTTGCAAAAACATAAAAATTTGCTGTTCAAATTTAAATCTTGACTCTACCTAGAATTTATTTTTAATTTGAAATAAATTTATTTTCCTGTGTGAATAAATTATTTATTAAATATTTAATTACTACTCTGTACTATTCCCCCATCACTTAACAATTTTTCACATATGTATTATATCATCTTTAAACTCTATTCTTATCCCTTGGTCAAATGTCTAATTTTGAAAAATACAAGACTACTGTAATTAACCATCACCTTACAATCTTCCCAAGTAGAATGCAATCTCTGTGATGCCACAGACCTTCATCCATTTTCTTCACTGACTTATTTTAATCCTTTAAAAAAATGTCTGGTACATGATATGTCTTCAATAAATATTTACAGAATGAATATCTTCAGATGTGGATATCATCTCCATCATCTACTTGTTCTTCAAAATTTGCCAAAATATTCAAGATCCTTTGTTTCTCCATATGAGATTTCATAACAATTTAACTTTTATGAAAAACATTATTATAATTATATGGGAAATGCATTAAATTTATAGAAAATGTGGAGATATTTTTAATTTTCATGTTATAGAGTACTTCTGTCTGTGAACAAGGACTATCTTTCTGTTTGGGACTTTTTATTATTACTTCCTTTAGAGGTTTATACATTTTCTCCAGAAAGATCTTTTACATTTTTGTTCCATATATTTTGCTAATTTATTAAATCTCATTTTAAAAAAATATTTTCTGATTTTTTTATATGTGATGTTTAGGGCCAAATAAATTTTATGTAACAAACTTAACCAGGTTTGTTATTAGCTGCTAATGCTAATTCGTTCTGAGTGATCAAAGATTCTCTTGAGTTTTCTATGTGGACAATCATAAGTCAAAAATGATGTGCATGCTTTTCTTTTAAAATGTTTCCTTTTTATTCTCATTTTACTGTGTAAATTAAAACATAATCAAAAAGAGACAGCTACAAATTTCAACATTATGATATAATTGTTTTGCTATATTCTTTTTTCTAACTTCTTGACTTGATACTTAACAATTTTCAGGTTTTCTTCTTTTATAATATAAACCTTAATGGCTATGATTTTCCCTCTAAGTGCTACTTTACTCATAGGCTTTCACACATTTTCATTATTGTTCAGTACTAAATTATTTGTAATTACTATTATGTATTCTGACTTTTTAAACTATTAATTACTCATTATACAATATTGTTGTATTTTCAAATTGATGAAGGATATTTTTGGTAACTTTGGGTGAAGGTGATAAAAAATTACAAATGCATAAATAAGGGACACGAATTACACGGGGATATGGCGTGACATTTATACAGCGTATGCTGAATGTTCCATGCTTTTCCATCTCCCTGTGGCAATGAGCACAGGTTTTTCCCCAGTGCCACCTATTAGTGATTATGTCTCCCTTCAGGATTCCCAGTCTCATGCCTCTATTTGAAATCTTTACTATGTATATGCAAAAAAAATCTTGACTCCCATCTGTGTGAATCTCATCTGAGAGGCTTAGGTGTCTCTAAACAACAACACATAGCCATCTAACTTCATTCAAGGTAGCCATAATATAAGCCTATGAGCACACTTATCTATCGTTTTGTTCTCTTTTCATTACTAGCTCCATGAGACACATCTTATCACCTCTGCATTTGAGAAAGTGTTTATGTATATTAATTTTCATTTTTGTGTGTGTGTCATAATAGGGTTTCAAGTTCTATTACTCTGTTCTGGAATCAAATATCTGCTCTTCTATTTTATTCTTATTTGCCTTTCTATTAATTATCAAGCTCCCAGTACTAGCACTGACATCTGGCACAGCTTATAGCACTTGCTTTTCTAACTCTAGCTATTTCAATAAGTCATCACTCAGGTCAAACGTTGGCTGTGTTGCCTCCCTTTGCCTCATAGATTCTGCCCAGTCCCTTCCTTTTGTCTAATAGAACCCCTGGTAGAAAAGTGATTTAATACTTCTTTGTCCTTGTCTACTTTACTCACCTCCCTAGCTCCTAGCCTTTCTGATTACATAGAAAGTTCTACAGATCTTGTCACTATCTAGCCGGGATGGCAAATGTGTTTCATTCTGGAAGTCAATGCTGATCTGAAGGCACGGATTGCCAGCCATGTGTTGGGAAGAATTCTTGCTGCTTTTGGACTGGGAAGGGGAAGGGAGTTGTGACTGATGGCAAAGGAAGGGTGTACCAGGTGTTTTTAAATCGCTGCACAGCAACACATTATAGTTTACAACTACCCAAGACATACATAAAAACACATCAGAATAACTCAGATTTGGTGAGGAGAGAATTTTTTCATCAACATATTGTATTATCTGCTTCCCAGGTGCCTCTTTGTAATCTACTCTCTATTTCCAAATCCTACTTACTGGGTTAACAAGAGCATGGACTTTGAATTTAGGTGTACACTAACTGCAATCTTGGTTCTGCCACTCACTAATATGGTGACTTGGGATATTTAAGTATCTTCTCTCCGCATATCATTCAGTCCTTTTATCGCCTACTATATTCTAGGTTGCACCAGATGCATTAATAGACACTGTCATAATTACTTAGAAATAGCTTGGAGCTAAGCATTATGATTCTTGCTATCAGATGATAAAACTAAGTCTCCCACATGCATATTCTTTTCATTTTACCTTACTGTATATTATAATAATTTGTAGCCACTTTATTCAGTAACCATTATATAATTTATAGTTATTTGAGAATAGGGAATATTATCTTCTCATAGGAAGTCACTTCTTAAAAATCATATTATTCCCTGAACAATAGTAATAAAATATATTATAGCAATTTATATATATATATATTAGTAATATCATTGGTCTGTCATAAAATGGCTTCTCTCTGAGCTGTTTTCAATGGCTTGCAGTGTATTTCCTATTTGTTAAGATAATTAATGATCATATAATTTCTTTAATGTAGAATGAGGGCAGTTTTGCTTTTTCTATCACATGGTATTAACCTATATCAAAAATAGAATCACTATATTAGTCAGGGTGTAGCCAGGAGAAAAAAAAACATACCATTATGTTGAACAGGAAAATTTAGTATAAAACTTGTTAGCCATAGGAAGTGATTAACCATTAAATTAAATAATTTCAAGTGAACTCTGAGAGGTCAAGAATTAACAAGTGAAAAAAAAAAAAAAAGGAGCCATTGCCACTAAGCGGAGGAAGAGTGGGCAATGAAAGAACAAAGAGAAGAGAACTTAGAAGAAGGTCTTTCCCAAGGATGAATTCAGGTTTCTTCAAAGAGCGTAAGGCTATTGTGGGAATATTCAGTATGCTAGTGGTGAAGAAACTACAGAGGTTGCGAGATGAAGATGGAGACAGTGCCTAAGAACATGACTGGAACTACCAAGCATTGCCTCCAGAACTGAGTTTGTGGATAGAGTTGGTTTGTGCAGGCCACTGGGCCCCTACCCTAAATAATAAGGAAAGAAGTTCTGAACCCAGAGGGGAGTGCCTTTCTCAGGCTAGTGCCTAGCAATGTGCCTCCAGCAGCTTTTACTGACAAAGTCTAACAGCTGGTAAAGGAGAAGTGTCTAAAGGGTATGGATCCAGTACCATGAGTTTGCTGAAAAACTCCAAAATGTCCAAGAAAATAGAAAATGTATAATATTCTGAAAGTATATCAGGAATATTTTCATATAATGTGGATTTTTCACCTATATTTTCCTCCTATATTTGAATGGTCATACTAAGGTTTTGCAAGATTTGTTAGTGAAACATTTATTCTAAATTTAGAAACTTTTCTTCAAGGAACAGTAACAATGAATTTTCTTGAGGCATGAGTAACCTTAACAATGCGATAGTTTCTAAACTTTAAGCCTCTAATTATAAGATACTTAATTTTTATGTCCCTATATTAAAAAATAGTTGTAATATTTAAATATTTTGATAGTATAATATTAATTATAATTAATTAATTAATATATTAAAATATATATTTAATATTTAAATATTATTTTGAAATAATATTTTTAAATGTAGAGACAGAAAAAAGAACAGTGGTTGCCAGGGGTTAGTGGTCGCCAAGGGTGAATAGGTGGAGCACAGAGGATTTTAGTGCAGTGAAATATTTATGATTCTATAATGGTGGATACATGCCATTATACATTTGTCCAATGACATAGAATGTACAACACCACGAGTGAGCCCTAATGTGAACTATGGACTCTGGGTGATAATGATGTGTCAATGTAGGTTCGTCAATTGTAACAAATGCACCACTCTACTGGGAGATGTTGATAGTGGAGGAGGCTATACCTGTTTGGGGGAGGGGATCTATGGCAAATCTCTGTACCTTTTTCTTAATTTTGCTTTGAACCTAAAACTGCTCTAAAACTAAGTCTATTAAAAAATAATAGTTGGTGTGTTTGTCTCTGTGGATCTAGTTTTAACCCAACTAAATTGGTTTTCTATGCTGCAACTTTTAGGAGCACATGCTCTAAAACCAAAGGGGATATGCATATTGACTATACCACTTTTAAATGATCTCAAGGCAATAAATGGAGAACTGGAATGTTGCTTTAGATTGCTGAATGGATTATCATTCCTTAGTAAAAGTGGTGATATATTCCTTTATAAAACATCTTTGGGGTCGAAATATTTGTCTTAAGGACATTCTAGGGCCAGCCCCTTTTTAAGAGAACAAATCTAGAAATTTCACTATTCAATCATCAAGAATAGATATTCAATCATCAAGCAAAAATACTCAGTTAATATACCCTGTCACCTAAAAAGAAAAAAATAATTTGCATCACCAATCTCATCTGACTTTTCCAAACACCTCAAGAATTGTCTGCGTAACAAATTTTGTCATACATACTCGTGTTGGGTGGTTTCCAGAGAAATCCATCTGCCAACTTTTCACTGGTCCTTAAAAGTCTACTATTTAAATGTTATTAATTTAGCTAATGGATTTGGACCCTTTTACAACACAGACATTTTAGAAATAGAAACATTAACTAAGTCATACTTTATTTCAATTTTTGAATAAATGTGATTCAAATACACTGGCATCTGTCAAGGGCCAGCAAATGAATCCCACACAATGGCTAAATTGTTTAAAATTAAGGGAAGCAGAGGCCAAAAGACCAACAGCTAACTTGACAAGTTTGTCTACACTTGGGGTTCCCTTCTTAATCCAAATACCTATCACCTAGTACCGACTGTGAAAATAATAAGTAACATGTATATTACTCTTAATAATATGTTTTAAAAAGTAAACAAAGCATGACAAAACTAAAAATAGTAATTTTTTTCAAGATTGCTTTACCCACCTGAAGAGTGCAAAAGATCTCTGAGGCAATGGAAGTGTTGGTATTTGCTTTATTCAATGTTTGTTATAGTATTCCCATCTCTCTGAGGGCCTACTGCTTTTACTTTAAAGAACTAGAAATTCTTTGAATGAGTATTTTCACAGTTATTTGAGAGAAATATGGGATTTTTTTCCCTGTTTAATTCTTTAATGGAATCAAATGTTCTCTTTGTGGTTTGAGTTTTTTTTAATTAGTCATTTTGGCGAGACACCAAGAAGGAAGGCTAGGAGAAGTAGGTTCAAGATTAAAGACACGATACAGAGATAGGGCAACTATACCAGACCAATCTGGTTCAACTTTTATGAAACAAAGTTGTGAGTTGTTTATTAGATGCCATGAACCCCCAGGTTGAAAGTAATATAACCTGAGCATGCCAGATGAACCAAACATGAAATCGCAGGTGGAACGTAAGTGCTTGGACCCAGGAGTGGGGCCTGAATTAAGAAGCAGACACAGAGTGGCGGGATCCAGGGTCCAATTAGATAGAGCCCTGACATCACTCCATGGCATGGTCCAGTCAGAGCATGCCTCCTGGCATCATCCCATGCAACATCCAATGACATTATGCCTTATTACCCTAGGCTTATAAAACCTGACCCAGCTCAAAGAGACAGATTTGTGCGTTTCTTCTTGTCTCCTTACCAGTTGACTTACAATAAAAGTTTTCTTTTCTCAAAGGCTGGTGCCATGGTGTTGGTTCCTATGCACATCAGGCAGTGAGCCCACTGATTGCTCTGTAACAAAAATGACTCTTTTTAATTGTAGTTCTTCTTTCTTCCATCTTCCTGTCCTTTCTTCTGCACATGTGGCTTTTTTTGTTCTCTGTACTCTTGGGTAGTTGTGTGTATGTGTGTGTGGGTATGCATGTGCATGCACTAGCTCATGTGTACATATGTGCCCATCTAATAAAATAATGTGATTCTAATGATTATCATTAATCACAGTAGCCATATACTAGAATTTATAGCCAACTCAATGTGCATCAACTAGGAGAACAATTTTCTTAAAAACAATCATGTGCTATATTTCATAAACTCTGCCATTGTCTTTAGCACAGTACTTACCATGTTATTCTGAGTTTTTCATTGTGTTTCTTACCCAATCCCCGCTAGACCAAGGCAGTCACGTTGTCTTATTCTTTCTGGTGTCTCAAACCCATACGATCACGCAAATATTGACTGGGTGGACAAATGCAGTAAGTACGAAAGAACTGCTCCTGAACCATGTTGCTGTTCCCAAGGTGATAAAACAACTGCCATTCATATTCATATCCCTAATCATTGAAGGAATCCCTTTATGCCCACAAAGTGCTTTTTTGTAACTTCTCACAAAATCAGACTCCCCACGTTAATCAGAAATGATATGACAGTGAAGTGTTGGAAAAATCATATATTTTTAGTAGAACAATGGAGTCCAGATGGGTCTTAGAAGTCATCTGATTCAACCACCTCATTCTCAAAAAGGAGAAAAGAAGATCCAGAAAGATTAAGTGCTTTGTGTAAGGTTACAGGTAATTAGCTTCAGAGCTGGAAACAGAACCTGTAATATCATCGCACATTTGACAGAACACCCTTGGTCCTATTAACAGGCTTTAATAAACAACCTTTATTTTCATAACTGGCCTTCCTAAAGCACGATCCTGGTCTTTTTTCTCTTGTAAAAAAATTCTCAAAGAACCAATTTGGCAAATTACTATAACATCTACATTGTGCATTCCACTAAGAAAAAGTGAATGGTAACTCAGAAGTAGGAGAGAATTCTTGCTGCCCAATTATCCATTTTTTTTAAAGCATAAATAGCAATACCTGCTTTCATTTTGATGAAGAAATAGAAGCTGTAAAAATTCAGGTATCCTTGTGGATTTAACGAAGTCAGAATGCATGATAAGGAACCAGGCAAGGATATACCTTCTCATCACTTTCCAGCATCATACTGGAAGTTCTAGCTAATGCAATAAGACAAGAAAAGAAAACAAAAGTCATACATATTTGGAAGGAAGAAAGAAATAAAGCTGTCTTAGTTTGAAGAGGAAATGATTGTCTATGTAGAAAATATGAAAGAATTGACCAGAAAATTCCTGGAACTAATAAGTAATTATAGCAAAGTTGCAGGATAAAAAATTAATATATAAAAGTCAATCACTTTCCTGTAAATAAAGAATAAGATGAATTTGAGATGAAAAACATATTACCATTTACATTAGCACCCTAATACTAAAACATTCAGGTATAACTCTAAAAAAATATGTAAAAGATCTCTATGAGGAAAGCTACAAAACTCTGATGAAATTTAGTTCAAACAAGAACTAAATAAATAGAGGTATTTTATTACATGGAGAGAAAGACTAAGTATTGCCAAAGTGCAAGTTTTTCCCAATTTGATCTATAGATT
>CAUYSK010009091.1:0-53844 GCA_963575035.1 Avahi laniger
AATTTTCTTTCAGTCTGCATGTTTTTTTTTATAGTACTTGCTTTTTTTTTATTATTTCAGCATATTATGGGGATACAGATGTTTAGGTTATGTATTTTGCCCTTGCCCCCCCGCCCCCCCACCCCGACCCCCCCCCCCCCCACAAGGGCAACATACATAACCCAAACATCTGTACCCCCATAATATGCTGAAATAATAAAAAAAGAAAAAAAAATTGAAGTCATACAAAGTGTCTTCTCCAACCACAATGAAATAAAACAAGAAATCAACAATAAAAGAAAAACTTTAAGATCCACAAATATGTAGAAGTTAGATAATATACTCTTAAACAACCATGGCCTAAGAGAAGAAATTACAAGATAAATTGGAAAATATCTTGAAGTAAATAAAAGTGAAACCCAATATACCCAAAACTTATGGGATATGCAAAAGCAGTGCTCAGAGGAAAATTTATAGGTGTAAATTCCTCCACTAAAAAATAAGAAAGATCCCAAATCAATAACCTAATTTTATACCTTAAGGAATCAGAAGAAGGGAAACCTATAATAGACCTAAAGTTAGCAGAAGAAAAGAAATAATAAAGATTAAAAATAAACAAAACAGAGAATTGAAAAATAGAGACAATAAACAAAATCAAAAGTTGGTTCTTTGAAAAGATCAATAAAATTGACAAACATTTAGCTAAAACTGACCAAGGTTTAAGAGAGAGGGAGAGAAAAGGCTCCAATTACTAAAATCGGAAACAAAAGTGGGGACATTCCTACCAACCTTATAGAAATAAAAAGTATTATACCTGTAGACCTATAACAAGTAAAAAGATTGAATCAATAATCAAAAACTTCCAATAAAGAAAAGCTTAGAACCAGATGGCTTCACTGGTGAATTCTATCAATCATTTAAAGAATTAACACCAATTCCTTCTCAAACTCTTCTAAAAAATAGAAGAAAAAGGAACATTTCCTAGCTCATTCTATGAGGCCAGCATTACCCTGATACCAAAGTCAAAGACATCATAATGAAAGAAAACTACGGACCAGTATCTCTTACAAATATAGTTGCAAAAATCATCAACAATATACTAGCAACCCTAATTCAGCAGCATATTAAAAGGATTATGCAAAATAACCAAGTGGGATTCATCCTTGCAATGCAAGGGTGGTTCAACGCACAACAATCAATGTAATATCCCACGTTCACAGAACGGAGGTAAACAAACCACACGAGCATCTCAACCGATGCATAAAAAGCATTCGACAAAATCCAACACCCTTTGTGATTAAAAATAAGAAACAGGGACTAGAAGGGGACTTCCCCCCCGATAAAAGGCATTTTATAAAAAGCCCAAAGCAACGTCACACCCAATGATGAAAGACTGGAAGCTTTTCCTCTAAGATCAGGAATGAGAAAAGGAAGCCTCCTCCTATCACTTCCATTCAGCATAGCACGGAAGTTCTAGCCAGAGCATCGGGGAAGAAAAAAGAAAAAAAGGCATCCAAACTAGAAAGAAAGAAGTAAAACTTCTGGAGGAGAAATGGGAAATAACTTCTCATGGGTACAGGGTTTCTTTCTGGAACGTAGAAATGTTCTAAAGTTGGCTGTGGTGACAGTCATGCAACTCGGGGAATATTAAATACATTTAAAACCGTGGAACTGTGTGCTTTAAGTGGCTGAACTGCAGCATGTATGAATTATGTCTCGATAAACCTATTATAAAGAAAACACAAAAGCATGACCTACTCCTCGACCTCTCACTTCTCAGAGCTATTCCAGGCTGGCCAGGCCCCAGCGACACTTGGCAAGTGACCAGCTGACAGCCTCCCTGTCGAGCACCAGCTAACAGGGCCTCTGGGCCCCACTTTGCGGCTGTCCAGGATGGCGCAGAGCAAGCCCTGGGCTGGCTACACGGTCACCAAGAAGGGGAGTGAGTGGGTACGCAGGAGGCAAGCCCTGTGCAGCCGTTGCTGACTGTCACCCTGCCTGACGGGAGGCCGAGGCCACCTTCTCACTCACTCCCAAGAGCAGCCTCTGCTTATCCTCCGAGAGCAGCACCGTCGGCCCATGGGCACCTGCCATTCTGCCCACGCACATGGCTTCCGCCAGTGGGGTCCTTGCGGAAACACGGGACAGGAGAGACCCGGAGTTGTCCAGAGCTTCTGGTCGCACCGGGGCAGGAGCCAAGGCCTCGTCAGCTGGCCCTGAGTCTACAAAGGCCACGCCCTGTCCATCGGCAGGGCTCAGCCAGCACCTGGAGCCAGCACAGCAAAGAGCTCACGCCTGCGTCAGCACCCTCGCACCCCGGCTCCTGCGCTTTCGAACCATGCCATCTCCAGCCTTCCACTTCTCACCCAGAAACGGGCTCTTCCCACCTCTCCAGGCCCTTGCGAGTCAATGTAAGCGAAAATGACATTCATACGGTGCTGGCCACAGAGCTGCAAGAAGCTGCCACCATCGGGCAGCGTTTGAACTTGTTACCCACAAAAAGCCTCAGCAACGGTGACTTCTGCCTGGTGGGGGGTCCGCTTCAGCATGGACCCAATATAAAAATTACTCTCCAGCCAAAAAAAGCAGGGTTCACATCCTCTCCACTGCCTCCCCCAGATTCTGGATGGAACAGGCTGGGGCCTGAGAACATCAAGTGCTCAGATGAGAGCCAGAAACCAGCAGGACCCCAGACGCACACGCGATGAGCGCCTGCTGGTTAGAAACGGCACCTCTGCGTGTTCGCGGTGCAGAGACCGGCCCTGGCCCCCCAGGGGGACGCCACGTTCAGGGCATTTTGGAAAACAGTCTGGCAGTTTCTCAGAAGGTTAAACACGGAGTTATCGTGCGCCCCAGCAATTCTCCTCTTAGGTACGTAGCCAAGAGCCATGAAGACGTAAAACCACAGAAAGTCCGACCCGGGACGCTGATCGGGAAGGACGCAGCCCAGGGCGCGGGCGCCGTGCGCTACAGCAGCTCCCGGGAGCAGGGCCTGGCAGTGCGGACCTGCCGCAAGCGCAGCCCGCTGCGGGGGGGTGTTCTCACCGAGTCACCTTTGTCACCCCACTTCCTTCCTGCCGGTGGCGGGGGACGTGAGCGAGGTACACAACCCGAATTCAGCCGACAGACATCACATATTTTTAAATTCAGGAATTTCTTGCAGAATTACGTATTTCTCACTTCCCTTGAAAAGCTGAAAGACCTGGCAACACTGACCCCGCGTCCTCCTAACAGGAGTAACTGTCAGAGCAGAGAAGTTTCCATTTCACTGAAGTCTAAACTTGTTTTGTATTATCTTTTTCCCTCTACTTTCTTTGGGCCAATTTTGGTTTTCTTCTAACTTCTTACCCTGGACACTTACCTCTTTAATTTCTAAACTTTTTCTTTTCTAATATAAATTTGCATCCATGTTTTGATATTTATTTGGTATTACTATCCTTTAGTTGCCATTTTTTAAAGTTCCATTATTATATTTTCTTTGACCCATGAATTATTTAAAAGTTTTTTTTTTAAATTTCCAAATAATGGGAACTTTAATTTGGAGGTTATTAATTTCTGACTTATAGGCATGATGGTCAGAGAACAAGAGCTGCTGATGCTAACTAACTATTCTTAATTTTCATGAGACTTGCACTTAATTGATCGCTTTTAATAAGTGTTGCATATGTCCTTGAGAAAAATGTGGAACCTCTATATGTCAGATGCAAAATTTATCTATATCCATTAAATCAAGCTCATTATCAAAATTTATATTATTTAGAACACCCTTACCTTTACTGGATTTTTGGGTCTACTTAATCCAACATTAACTGGAAAAAATGGCTGGAATCTCTCCAAAATGATGATAGATTTGTCAATTTCTCTATTTCTAACAGAGTTTACATCGCGTATGTTAACGTTATTTTATGAAGTGACTATACCTCTAGAACTGCTATAGCATCTTAGGGAAATGAACCTTTTCTCGTTAAACGGTGACCGGCCTTTCCCCAGCAGTCTCTGGTCTTGAAGTCTATTAAGTCTAAGATTGATTTAACGTCAGCTTGCCTTTGGCTGCCTGATAGTTCAGTTTCTGTACTTTTACTTTCAGCCTTTTCTTGCCTGTACCCTTCAGTTGTGTCTCCGGGTTGCGTAGAGCTGGCCTGTGGGGGGGGCACAGCTGCCACTTCAGTGTCATTTCTGGGCCCATTTCGGGAGGTGGGAGGGGCCACCCTTAGGAAGATGCACGTGCTAGAGTGTTCTTACCACAGTTCCCACTGCGCCCGCCCCTCCTGCAGCCCTCGGGGTGCTGCCTATTCCGGGGGGCTTGTGCGATGAAGCCCCCGTTACGGAGAGACACAGGAACCCAGCCGACCCAGCCCGGGCCCCGTGCTCGGTGGTGGGAGCAAGCACGGGCATGGCACCCGTGCCCTGGACCCAGCACCTGCGGGGACTTTAACTGCCACTGGGCACGACCCTGCAGATCTGTGGAGGAGAGTACGGGTATCACTCAGTGTTATTATTACTTCATAGTCCTGTCACTGGGCATCTGATGTGCCCACGCAGTGGACCCCGGACTACACGCTCTCTGTGGAGTCCTTCTAAGGACTGGCCTAAACCTCAGTGAAACGGCCTAAAACTCCATGTCATTTGAAGAGATGAGTGAAACCCCTTCACCCCTGTTTCTGGAGGGGACCTGGAACCAACAGAGAAGTGACCACGGTCATAAGGAGGCTGTCCAGTAGCCTGGGGGGAGCCCCCGGGTGCAGGGGGCGGCCCAGGCATGCAGCTCTGGAAGCCCAGCATGGCCAGCTGCCCGGGCGGGAGAGGAAGGCAGGCGCCCGTGGGGCCTCAGAGACCAGCGAGGGGCGGGATCAGGCCAGCGTGGGCATGGAGGAAGCGGACCGGCGAAGGCAGCCACATGGTGAACCATGGGCCTGCACGCTGGCAAGACAGGTTATTTTTAAAAGACCAAGGGTAAAGCCAGACCCAAAAGGCCACACGTTGTTATGACTGAATTTATACGAAGCATCCAGTAGGCAAATCCACGGATACGGGAAGTAGACGGGTGGTTGCCAGGGCCTAGGGGGAAGGGGACTGACTGCTAATGGGTGTGGGGTTTCCACTTCGGTGATGAGAATGTTCTGGAACTAGATAGTGATAATGGCTGCACAATATCGTGAATGTCCTAAAAACCATTCAATTATACATTTCTGAATGGTTGAAATGGTGATTTATATGAATTTCCATTCAATTTCCATGTTAATTTCTTTTAAAAAGGCCAGAGGTAGCAATTCACAAGCTTACAGCAGCCCAGAGCAGGCACAATGAGTGAAGCCAGTGTCTGTGGGCTTGCAAATTAAGCCCGGAAGAATATTCTCCAAGCCAGCAGGCCACATGCACTCTCTCTCTCGCTGTCTCTGACGTCCACAGCCCCTCCGCCTGACTCTCCTACATCAACTGTGGACGGCATCAAGGATGCAGAGAAATGCATTTTGGCTAAAAGACAGACAATAGGGCACAATGACAGGGTCGCCGAGCCGCAGACTCCAGGCCAGGGAGTCAGTGGGGACGGTTGGGCTGGGAGGACGGAGCACGCATCCCCTCCCCAAGGAGCAGCCACGCAGCAGGGCAATGTAAGCCAGATGCTGCCAGGGTCCTGATTTCTCCTGGAAAGCTGGAAATCCACCTCTGTATAAAAATTCTCTTAAATATTAGCTCAGTTTGTTCTTTTTGGGTTTTGACACCACGTAAGAAAAACAGCACATCGCAGCGTCCCACAGAGCCGTGGCCGGCAGTTCTCATTGTCCTCGCAGCTCCGGAAGGCCCCCGGGTGCACAGGGCAGGCGCCGATGAAGGGGTTCTGCAGCCCCATCCACAGGGCCCCAGGAGGCCCGTCCGGGGCAGGGGGCCCATCCTGCACCCCGGCTCCAGACCAGGCTTGCTTCCCCCACCTGACCTGGGGGGCAGCAGGCACACTGGCCTGGGCCAGCATTGCTGAGACTGCCTCCCCTGAGTCCAGCAGACATCGGCTGGGTACATGGGGTGCGGGCAGCGACCCCGGGACGCAGCGGAGGCGCAGAGACTTCGGGAGCTCTGTGACAAAGCCTTCCTCTCCCACGTCGGACGGCTCGGCAGCGGTCAGAGGAGGGAAGGGCAGCTTGAACGCCTGTGGGCTGAGCCCCCCAGAGGGGCAGCGGGGAGGAGGTGCCGGGACAGGGAATGCTGTGGAGAGACCCTCTCCCGGCAGCTGCGGCTGGGGCCGGGCTCCCCTCCGGTCAGGACACTTCATTACTACGACGTGCCAGGCCCCGGCCGAGCCCTCTGCAGGCGTGCCGGGCCTAATCCTCCCAGCGGCCTACCGCAGCGCATCTGTTAACTATTTTTCAGACGAGGACACAGAGACACGGGGAGGTGGGGGGAGAAGCCAGGACTGGAGGCAGGTGGCAGGACCTCGAGTCCACATTCTGAGCCAGCACAGCCTGCCCGTCCTTGGAGCCAGAGCGCAGCCGCCCAGCCCGAGTCCCGGCTAGCGTATCGCCAGCTCGGAGAGCTTCCCGGAGCTTGCCCCGGCCAGGACAGCGGGCGCTGCCCGAGCCTCATTCCTCGAGCACGCAGCATCCTCGTCCGTCTCGTCCCCCAGCCGGACTCCTCCGGGGCAGAGAGGGGACTGCGCTCGCTCGGTGCCCAGCGTGGGGCAGGGTGCTCGCAGACGCTGGCCAGCTGGCTGGACAGACAGACTCTGACACGGGAAGGTGAATCCTTCACACCGACCGCACCGGGCCACAGAGTTGGGGACAAGCTGTGGCCCGGCGAGGCCCGGTGGGCAGCTTGGCCGTGGCACCGCGAGCCCCCAGGTCCTGAGTTGTCCAGTCCTGTGACCTGCCTCTCGGGCCTCAGGTACTCAACGGGGAAGGGTCCTGGACTTTCTTAAAAGAACACAGCGTCAGGTCTGCCCATGCAGGGGCGCGCACAGAGACAGGCCGGACACGGGTTCCCGGCACCAGCTCAGGGAAGCTCCTCAGGGTGGCTCGGGTCGCCCCGAGTGTCCTGCGTGGAGGAGGGTGCAGCTGCGCGGCTCTGTCCCGGCACGCCCACGAGCGTGAGAGAGAGGAGAGGGGCCTGTGCGTGTGCTGCCACCAGCCAGAGGTCGTCTCTGTCCGGGAGCTGTGCGCTCATCGCCAACCGGGGCAGCAGGGCCAGGAGTGGGTGCGTGAAACAGCAGGGAGCGGGGACATCACCGCCCGTCCAGAAGAGGCACAGAGCTGCCTGCAGAACCCTGCCTGCAGGAACACGCCCAGGGTGGCCAGGCTCCTGATCTTTCTGAAGAAACTGAGAATTGAGATTTTAATGTGAAACCTCTGATTTTTAAGTGTACATACACTCCAAGTTTCTGAAGACGCTGTGTGAGTCGAACAAAACGTCAGTGGGGGAGGGATGTGGGGACGCAGCCCATGAGCCATGCTTTAGTCCGACACCCCCGATTTCACCAACGAGGAGATTAAGGTCAGGTCTGGGCCCCCTGAGCCAGAGCCATGCTGGGCCTCCCGGCTGCCCAGCCCACCCTGGGCCACCGCAGTTCGTGGGGAGCCCAGAGGACACCAGGAAAGGCAGCCTCGGCCCTGGCCCCAGGAGTCCCATCCTGAGGTGGCCCGAGGTGGCTCCTGCAGGGCCCCCTCTCTCCATGAGGACCCCACACCCCATGCCAGTCCCAGGTCCCAAGACACATCCAAGCCCAGTTTTGTCCTACTGGTGACAAAGGCCAAGAATATAAGCAGCTGTGGGGACATTGCCCAGAACCCAGGAGCACAGGCCCCTGAGCCTTTTGGACACCGGGTCGGGGGGGGTCCTCTTATGACAGCAA
This sequence comes from Avahi laniger, assembly GCA_963575035.1. Taxonomy (NCBI): domain Eukaryota; kingdom Metazoa; phylum Chordata; class Mammalia; order Primates; family Indriidae; genus Avahi; species Avahi laniger. Next base: position 7,820 of record CAUYSK010009091.1, read on the forward strand.
TAGACAGAATGCTCCCCAAGCTACAGGGGCCTGGGAGGGAGCCCAGGAAAGAGAACCTCAGATCCCTGGGACCGGGCACCAGACACACTGCGGTGGGACCTGCCAGCCAGGCTGCCTTGGGGCTGTCCCCGGCAGGGGGCCATGTCCAGGGGTCTGGGGAATGACCCCTCCAGGGCCCCCACCCAGTCCAAGGTGCTGTTTGGGGGCCCTGGATGGAGCCTCCACACCCCTCCTGGTAACGCGCTGCAGATGGGCTTCCTTGCTGGCCTCCAAGAAAAACAGGACGACCACAGATTTCTCCTCACTGACACGGAACCGCTGGAAAGCTCTCTCTCAACATTCCCGAAAGGAAAATAAAAATTCCTCTGAAGTACGTTTCAACTCTGAGGCAGCCGTGGCCACGTCCGAGAGGCTTGGTCGCCGGCTGCCGCCTGAGTGCCGTGGGCGTGGGTGCAGGTCCCCAGCGCCGAAGCTGCCACACGGCCCCCACCGCCACCGCAGCCCTGGCTGACTGCTCGTATGAAGCTTTCAAAAATTTTGAATTAGCTGCCAACAGTTTAACATGAAGAGGTTTTATACAAAATTGTGATTTCTGGCTTCTCTTAAAAAAACTCAGAGGCCCTCCTGCCACTGGCCACGCGGGCGTCCACCCGCACCCCACAGCCGTGCACTCTGCCTGTGCTGCCTGCCCGGCCCGGTGGCATCCCCTGTAAGATCTCTGCCCCGGTGGACGCCTGCCCCAGGCTGTAGACAAGCTTAAAGGGACCCAGCTGCTGTCCTTGAGGGCTGTGACCTTCCCAGAGGTCACTGTCACCGGCTCTGGGTGCTGGGTCTCAGGGCCCCACACCCTGTGCACACGATCCAGCCTGTGACTGCCCACGGCGTGGCTCCGGGCTGGGGGCAGGGCCGAGCAGGCCTTCGCACCCCTTCGTCCTAACCTGGGTCCCCTGGAGCCCCCCGTGCAAACAAAATGTCCTGAACTTCCAGTCAACCCAACCCCTGGAGTCCCCTCCCCCCAGCCAAATGAGGGCTGGTGCTGTGGCTTGGAGATCTGAGGGTGATCCCCAGTCCTTTGCCCCGTCGGACGTTGCTGGGCCAGACAGGCCGATCCACCTCCGTTCTCTGTTCTCCCATCAGGTCCGCTTGTCCCTCCAGGCCTGGCCGCCCAGCCCCAGCTGCAGCCCCGCCACGTGAAGTGTCAAAAGGCTGAGTATGAAGAGGTTGAATACGGGCCCCTGCGGCACACCCCACAGAGCCCCTGCAGCAGCCAAGGGCAGGCTCAAATCCCTGGGCAGAATTTCCCTGACCTGGGAATCCGCAGATAGACTCAAACATGGATCCAGGGAGATCTGGATGGAAGCCTTGAAAAGAGGTCCCGACACACAGGGACGGACCTTCGTAGGCCTGGAGCCAGCAAAGGAAACAATTCTTGAGAGCACCGCCTTCCCCAAGAGCACTGCCTTCCCTGAGAGCACCGCCTTCCCTGAGAGCACCACCTTCCCCAAGAGCACTGCCTTCCCTGAGAGCACCACCTTCCCCGAGAGCACTGCCTTCCCTGAGAGCACCGCCTTCCCCAAGAGCACCGCCTTCCCTGAGAGCACCGCCTTCCCTGAGAGCACCGCCTTCCCTGAGAGCTCCGCCTTCCCTGTGAGCACCGCCTTCCCCGAGAGCACTGCCTTCCCTGAGAGCACCACTTTCCCTGAGAGCTCCGCCTTCCCTGAGAGCACCGCCTTCCCTGAGAGCACCACCTTCCCTGAGAGCTCCGCCTTCCCTGTGAGCACCACCTTCCCCAAGAGCACTGCCTTGGCTGAGAGCACCACCTTCCCAGAGAGCACCGCCTTCCCTGTGAGCACCACCTTCCCAGAGAGCACCATCTCGGCTGAGAGCACCATCTCAGTGGGCAGACAGGGCCGGCAGGCAGGGGTGGAGATGTGGGGTGCAACTTGGCGCAGGGCTGCAGGCTGACTCCTGCCTGGCCTCGGGGAAATTCTGGATGGCAGTGCGGTCTGCCGGTGGGAGCGGGGAGCGCGCTCCTCTGGCCAGCGTGGGGATTGCCTGGCAGGACCTCGGCACCCTTGCTGCTCTGCGGCCCCTCTGTGGCTCCGTGCCTCTGGTCCAGCCTTTCCTCTCCATCTCCACGGCCACCCTGCTCCCTGCCTCTTCCCCTCTTATCTCCACAAAAACCAGACCATGCCACTCACAGCGGGACACAGCTGGACCTCGCCCAGCCCTACTGCCAGACCCCCAACAAGCCTCGCCCTTGCCCCAGGCCTTGTATCTGCTGCCCCCTCCAGAGGAGCTGCAGTCCACACTCAGGCCACAGCCCCACGGCCGGTTACTGTGGAGTTACCCTGTGGCCCTTTCCAGTCTCTAGTTGTGCAGACATGCGTGGCCGCCCAGTTCACTATGAGCTGGATGAGGTTGGGCCGCCCCGTCTGGTGCCCTCGAGTCCCAGAGCCTGGCCCTGTATTGGGCCTCGCGCTGGGTGCCGGGTAGACATCTGCAGGGTGGATCAAATGAATGAGTGAACAAGTGCTATGGTTTCCAAGGGGCACTTTATGTCCAAAGTCAAGTAGGCGGGGACAGCAGCCAGAGCATGCTGGGAACAGCCCTCGGGTCAACAGTGTCCCCGGGGCAGAGGCTGAGAGTCCCAGCACTGCAGCCCCAGGCACTGAATGGCCCATCCCAGTCACAGGGGCACATTGCTGATGGTCAGGCCTGCGTTACAGCAGGGATGGCACCCCGTCCCCGGCCACTGGCAGGCTTGCAACACACATCACCAAATAAAGACCAAGCAGTAACTGTTAGAAAGCGCCGGCGCTTGGGCCTAGAAGGAAGGGAGCTGGCGTCTGCTGGGCACCCCGACTCTGGCCGCTGTGCAGAGCCTGGGTGTCCTCGACCACACGGTCTGGAGACTGCAGGGAGGAAGCAGGGTCACAGGAGGAGAGCAGTGAGCAGAACTGGCACGTAATTCGCTGAGCACCGAGCAAAACAAAAATGCAAGGTCCCTTGTTCAAAAAGTGATTAAAAGTCCCAAGTCGATGACAGAAGAGCATTGAAGTGGGCGTTGGCCCTGCCGGACAGGTAGCAAGCCTGAGAGGCCAGCCCTGGTCAGCAGCAAGGAAACGGGACCAGTAAAGGCCCACGGGGCCCATGGGACTGGCGAAGGCTACCATCACGACCTGGGGATCCACAGCCAGGAATGTCCAGCAGGTGTCCTGAAATGTCAACGGTGACAGTGAGTGGCCTCGGTGGCCAGCCCTCAAGCACCTCCAGGAAGCAAGTGCTGCTCCAGGGAAGAGGACCGTGCGGCTTCCCAGGCGGCTGCACTCATCCTTTCTCTGCACGGCTGTTCCGGCACGCACGGTGTGCCAGGTCCTGCATGCAGCTGGGGATCCCACCGCAAGCAGCAGGTCCTCCCGTGGCCCGTGTGCGGAGTGACCTGGACGCGCATCCTCAGCCACTCTCTCTGGCCTCGTGGTCTGCATCGATTGAGCGGAGCTCCAAGCCTCAGTGCTCAGAAGACCCTCTGTGTCCCACGGCCTTCAGGCGGGCTCTGAGATGGCTGGGTCTCACCAGCGCAGCTCCAAGGGCGCAAGAGAGCGCTGCACAGGACGTGGCGGCCCTGGCTCTGGGCCTGCTCCCGACGCCCCGCACCGGAGTCAGACGGCCTGGCTTCCACTGTGGCTCTGCGGCTTCCTAGCTGTGCAGCGCTGGCACCTCAGTTTCCTCACCTGTGCAGTGGGCACAGCAACAGCACCAACCAACCCCATGGCGTCATCACGAGACTCCCACGAGAGGATGTCCCTGCAGGGCCCTGGTGGATGTGGTCACAGGTAACAGCTCAACAACCACTGCACGTCCCTGCGCCCTGCCACTCTCGTGGTCACTGGGACAGTGGCGCTCCTCACAGCGCTACTGTGCAGACTAGCCGGCACCGATGCCCACTGACCACCGTCTCGCAGGCCCTCGGCGAGGGTGCCTGTCCCCAAACCCCTCGGCTCCACGGGGTCGGAGAAGGATCCTTCACAGACGCGGCTGCGGAACACGGGCTTTTGTGCGGCCAACACCAACAGAGCAGGACAGGAAAGAGGACGCAGCCTGGGGCAGAGCAGGTGTCAAACGCGACAGAAAGTCAATGTCGAGGGCAGGTGAAGGGCCTATCCCAACGCGCGAGTCCCCAGGAGGTAACGGGCAAAGGCTGACGAGGAAGAGAGGACGCAGGGAGGATCACTCTCCCTCGCCAGTCAACGCAGAGAGCGGCGCTGCTTTGCGAGAAGCCAGGAGCCGCGCGGGGGCCAGTCCGCTGCCCCGAGCGGTGAGCCTCATTCAGTCACTCGGCAAGCGCTCCCCTGAGGGCCGCTCAGGGCCAGAGCTCCAGGGCATCCGGGCTGGCTCAGCAGGGACAGACCCTGAGGACAGCTGCCAAGACATCCCCAACCCCAAACTCCAAGGGAGGTTGCACCAGGGGCGGAGAGCACTCTGGCCGCCTCAAGGCTGTGTGAGGAGCGGCAGGCAGAGCTGCCTGTGGCCCCGCAGGGTGGACGGCACTGCCCTGCCTGAGGGCGCGAGAGGCGGCCACACCTTGCCCTACACACTCTCGCAAGCACGTGCGGGACACGGTTCCAATGTTCGTGCATCCTGGCAGGCTGGGGGGAGGCCTTGGTCTGCCAGACACCTCGGACCTTACACTGTCCCCAAGAGCCCACCCCACAGAGCAGGGCCTTTGCCTCCCTGGGCAAGAGGAGCGGCCGGTGCACCCGGAGCCTGCCTGCCTGTGGGCCGCGCCAGGGCCCTGCCTCCACCCTGTGAGTCTGGAAGCACACGGGGCTCGGCCCGTGGCCCGCAGCTTCTCTTCTGAGACAACGCCTCCCCCCGAGCCAGGGCAGTGCGGAGCAATGGAAGGCATGGCTGGGGGTCAGCGGGACGGGCCCCAACTCTGGCTCCTGCCCTTGGCCTAGGCCTGACCTGCCTCCCTCCCCGAAGCCGCCCCCATCTGCTAGGCCTTCCAAGAGCCGGGCGTTGTCCTTGACGCCTTCCTTCACACCCATGACCTGTGAGCGCCACCTCAAACTCATCCCGAATCCACTGGCCCTGCCCCATGGGCTCGGCCACCGCCATCTGTCACTGGGGTCCCTGCCTGCTCCCACTCTCTCCACTGAAAGCCACCCAAAGGCTTCCCCCTGCACAAGGATAAAATCCCACTTCGCGTCATGACTGTCCACTCGAGAGACCAAGCCCCCATCCCTCTGTCTGGGCCCATCACTCCCTTCCTTCTGTGCCTGGGTCGCACCGCGGTAACTCTGGCCTCAGGGCTCCTGCATGGGCTGTTCCCTCTGCCAGGAACACTCTTCCCAGGCTGGGCCTTCCTATCACTCAAGTCTCAGTTCAGCCCGAGAGAGCAGACGCCTGATCCAGCTGGCCCATTGCTGCTTCCCCAGCACCCGGGGCAGCCCACAGCCCGGGACGAGACCCAGGCTGACAGGGCCAAGTCAGGAGCTCTGGGGGACACATCCCGACTCAGGACACCAGCCCAAGCTCCAAACAAGTGAGACGGGAAGAAGAAACACAGAGCCAGGGAGCGGGAGCGAGGGAGCACCAGACACCCACATTCCCACCCGACCGCAGGACCTTTCCCAGCCCGGAGCTTCTCCGGGGCCCAGTGCACGGCGCTGCTTAGTACTAATCTCAAAGAGAAATGGGTCAAGGAAAATTGGAAATTTTTATAGAAGACACTTCAGGCTTGGAGCTGGCTGCGGCATCTACGGCCTGCAGAGAACTCTGCGATGGGCCGGGGCTGTGATCAGAGGCCTCCGGCAGGCACAAATCAGCAGGGCTCAGACCTTGGGCCCAAACGCGGTTTCTGAGCCAGTCCTATCTTAGTTGCTTCTGAGGAATAGCCTCATGTCCCCTTCAGACGTCCCTGGAGCTGCCTCTGCAGCCCCCCGGCGCCAGAAGCCTTCGGCCCTGATGCCGTGCCCGGCACCTCACTGGCAGCCCCAGAATCCTGCACCCAAGAGGCCTCTGTCCAGGACCCGCCTGGACGCTGTCCCTTCATCCCCAACATGCGGGAAGCCCATGTCTCTCCCACAGTGTCCACAGGGCTCCCAGGGTTTGGAGGGAGCCCCGACAGGACCAAGCAGTCCCCATGGCTCCCAGCCCAGCAGGGAGGGCCCCATGCCCGAGGCACAGACGTCACAGACACACAGGGATGCCCCTGGAGACATGGCCTTGCTCCCAGAAAGCTGCCTCTGCTGTGTCAGGGACCCGCAAAGAGGGGGCGTGCCAAGCCCATGGCCCCTCATTAAACGCCTGATGTGCCTCGAGCAGGCTACAGCTTCACTCCTGGGCCGTGTGCTATCTGCGAGCCAGGTGTGGTGACGGCATGCCACCAGGAAGGCTCTCCGGGGACACTTGCAACGCAGATCCAAGGTAAGGGAAGAAAGTGTCAGCTCATCGCGTCTGTGGAGGAGAGCACGGCAGAGAAGGGCGGTGGGCCGAGAGGACCAGCCCCGGAACCACGAGGATGCGTCACAGCACGCACGGAGCAGGCCCCTCTCCGTGGGGAGAGGACGTCATCTCGTCCAGTTCCAACAGTCCTGAGGTGGCTCCTCTGAGAACTGTCCCTGTACCTGAGTTGGGGCCACAGCCAAGCCAGGGCTGAGGGCACCATCCTCCGGGTCACGGTACTGTTTGTCATCTGTTAACATTGCTCCACCAAAGACCACATTCCCCCAGTCAGTTCCACTCCTGAGCCAGATCCCACACGGACGCAGGAGGACGGGGAGGGGACAGGCGGGCCTCAGGCACAGGGCGGCTAAATCCACGGCAGAGGCACAGGAGAGGAGCCGAGCACGCGGGGCTGTCAGGCGGAGCGCCAGTCACTGACGGCATACGGGGCACGCACTCAGCCCTGCAAGCATCGCTCTGCCCTCGCAGCCCGGGGGTGGCAAAGCCGGCCAGGCCCGCGAGCCGGGCGCGCTCTCCCCGCCTGACCCTCACAGTCCTGGCCTCTGGGAACGTGCAGCCTGGCTTTCCCAGCGCCGCCGCCCACCCTTCCCAGCCCGGCCGCATCAGCACACGGGCATCTCTGACGGCGTCTGGAGGGCCGGCCTACACAAGGACAGGAGCACGATGGCTTCTGCCAAGGGCGCTCTCAGCTTGGAAACACGCCTCCCAGCGCTGCCTTGGGTTTCACACCGGAGCTTCTCCCCGGCTTCCTCGGGCCCTCGGCTGCAGGCGCGGCGGCGGCATAGAGGAGGGCTGGGAGGGCTGTGTGCCGCGGCGGCCACAGGAAGCCGGGACAGGCATCCACAGCTACCGGGCAAAAAGGCTCCCTGACCTGGCTTTCAGCAAATTTGCCCCCGCGTACCCTGGCCCCCCACCACCCGCCGGACCTCATCTTGGCTGGGCCCTCTCCTTCACGCCTCACACTGACCTGACCTGCCTGCCACGGGGCAGAGCTGCACCCACTTCCCAGGCCTGTGGCCTGCTGGGACAGGGCTCCCCGCTCCCCGACGCCACTGCTCCAGCCTCCCTGGCGGCCTCTCTCTAGCCCCTCGCACAGCAGCAACCAGAGTGGGCGAAAACACAGAACTCCGCCGGGCCCCTCCCCAAACCCTCTGGGGACCACTCGCTGCCTACGGGACTCTGCAGCCCCACAGAGGCCGGCCTGGGCCCTGCACGCCCCCCAGGCCTCCCCGCGGCTTGGAGAACTTCCCTGTGGCCTGGGCTGGTGGGAAGGGCTGGCTGTGGGCTGCCGGGTGAAGACCTTGAGACCAGCCACGCTCAGCCACGTGGAGGGGCCGCCCAGGCGGTGCCCCATCCTCTCTCCCCTCAGCAGGCTTTCCCTGGCTCCGGAGGTGGCATGCCTCCTCTGCCTAGTGGGGAGGACACCGCAGCCTGACAGCAGCGGGCAGAGTCTTGGCACCGGCTGCCTCTGAGGAGGCGGTGGCCAAGGTCATGGGCACAGAGCTGTCTGACTTCTCTTCCTTCAGCCTGGCAGGGTGTGTGGGCCCGGTCGCCCCATGGCTGTTCCCCAGGATGGGAACCACCTGTCCCTCCTCCATCCCAAGGCCAGGCCCGGGGGGCCCAGGAAGGCAGCCCCAAAGGGAGGCAGAGGCGCGCCCGCCTCTGCAGAAAGCACAGTTGCCCGAAGGCGGCAGTGTTTTCTTTGGTCCATATGGTGTTTTTGAAATTTTAAGCCACATTTTAAAATCAGGAGGATTCACATGAAATTCTGATATCTGGGTTCTCTTGTCAGCAGGATGATCGGCTGGCCCAGACCCACACTGCCACCAGGTCAAGGTCGAGGGAGCCTAGGAGCAGCTATCCCTTCACAGGGGGTCTCCAGTCTGCCCTGTGCCCGTGGCACGGCCAGGGCTGGACCCCGCAGGCTGCTGCCTTCCCGCTGCTCTGCTCTTTTTAGCACAGATGTATTCTCTGTTGTCTATGCTTATATCAAAAGGAGGGAAATGAAAGCCAGGCCAAGGGTGGGCGCAATTAATGCTTTCCTCTGCTGCTATCCTCACTGGCACTGGCTGCAGGGCCCTGCAGGCCTCTGAGTTTGCAGCTCTTGCCTTGGGGTGGCAGGACGTTCCGCAAACAGCACTCTGTGTCTGAGATCACATGACTGGGGATCTTTCCCACCCTGTGGGGACCTCTGCAAAATCCCAAGCACAGCCCCTCGCGGGCTGAGACAGCCAGGCCAACTTCTCAGCGCACATGGGCTTAGGGTCAGTGTGGCCACAGCACGGCCCCGCCTCTCCCAACCTCACAGTGCGGGGCACTGCCTGGCTGGGACTGGCATTCAGGCGGGCACAGGAAAAGCTCTGCTCCCGACCAGCCAGAGGGCGCAGTGGGGGAGGCAGGAGGGCCAAGGGCCTGCCTGGACTGTGTCTGAGCACTGTCCTTGAGACGCACAGCCAGCCTGTGCGGGAGCCACTTGCCTCCTGTAGTTGGTGGAACGGTGGCCCCCAAAGACACCAGATCCTCATCCCTGACGTCTGTGGCCTGTACCTGACGTGGCAAGAAAGGACGTTGTAGCTGTGCTTGGATTAAGAATCTTGAGACGGGAAGACTGAGGTGGGATTACGGGCGTGATCCTGAATGCAATCGCAGGCACCCTGACGAGAGGGAGGCGCAGGGAGGCAGAGACAGGGGGTAGAGGAGGAGGAAGCCGTGTGAGCAGCGAGGCAGAGACGGCAGTGATGGGAGCCCCGGCAGCCCGCGGGAGCTGGGAGAGGCCAGGAGCGGAGCCTCCCTTGCCGCCTCCGGAGGGTGCACGGCCCTGAGACGCCTCGATCTCAGCTCAGAGAGACTGACTTCAGTCACCTGCCCACAGAACTGTGAGAGAATATGTTTCTAGCCCCCAGTTGGTGGTGGTACGTCACGCAAGCTGAGGCTCGGAGGGCAGCGGTGCAGGACACCCAGCTGCAAGCACAGAGCAGGTCCTCGGTCCCCCACCCGCCGCCTTGGGTCCTCCTCAACAGCCCCAGGCGGGATGAGATGCACACACGCGCACACCAGAGGACAGTGTCACCCGGAGCCCCCGCCCCCGACATAGCCCTGCGCACAGGGCTGGCTTTGAGGATGGCAGAGAACAGGGATTCAGGTGCTTGTCGCTCCTGAGAAAGGCCAGCCCCAGAGGAAGCCTGGGGGCTGCCCCGACCGCCTCACCCCGGAAGCCACGCTGGCCCCAGAGCTCCGCCTCCTGTGCGGGCTGGCTCCCGGCCGAAGACACTAAGCGGGGACACCTCTATGGCCCCGGGCGTGGCCAAGGAGGAGGGGAAGGGGTCCTCTCCACTCCCTCAACCCCTGGCTATCCCGATGCCCTCCCCAGGGTAGACGGTGGCACCGTGGCCCCTCAGCTGACCAAGGCACACCCTGCCCCTGGCCTGGGCCTGTGAAACACATTTAAAGCTGTCATTTTCCACCCGTCCCCAGGCGATCTGCGACTCGGCGGCTGATCCTGGAAGACAGAGACTGTTAGTGGAAATGAACCCCTGAGGCTCCGGGAGCCCCCGAGACCACCCCAGGCAGGCTGCTGTTTCTCAGGGAAAACGGGACAGCCATCTCAGTGCCCCTGAGGAGCGGCCACGTGAGCCCAGGCCCCCAGGCACCACTGACCCTGTGAGGAGATCCTGCCGCCCCAGACAGATGCCCACTCAGACCAGGAGGCCCAGGACAGCTGCTTCCCCTCCCGCAGGGGCCCCGTCCGACCCACTACCCATGGATAAACAACAGGGCGTTTCACACTCGCTTCCAGAAATTTCTTTGGAGGCAGGAGGAAGCCGCCAATCAGCAGCTCCTGCCTGCTTCAGCCAGAGCCGCACCGATACATCAGGGTTCCCATCAGAATTCACCAGAAGATCGGGTCCCCTGGCTTACACACACGGCCCTCTGCACTGATGTCCTAGGGTTCTGTGTCCCCTTGCTATGCCTAGACACAGGACACAGCTTTTCGACATCTCCCAGCTGCGAGTCTGGGCCCTGACAAGGCCCCGGCTGAGGGAAAGCTGGACATCTGAGGTCACCATGGGCCTTCGACTTGGCCCCGGCACTAACTGTGTCTGGACCCCATCCAGCCAGTGTGTTGCCCTCAGCCTTGGACCACGCAGGAGCAGTTAGGCACACGGAGCAGGGAACAAGCTCTCTGAGGACCAAGTCCCTCACGTAGGGTCGTGCTGACGCCAGACGGGAAAGTCAGGCAAAGGGGACTTGGCCCCAGCCCCGCGGCCTGTGATCTGGACCTGCAGCCTGAGGCCCGTGCCCATACCCACAGCCTGGGCGCCCAGCTGGAGACCCTGGGCTTGCAGCCCAGGACCAGGCCTAGTGCTCAGCCTGGACAGGCTCCCCTCCTCCCCACGGCCAAGCCCCATCCCCCACCCCACCCACCTTCCAGTGCAGCCTCCCCCCGACCTGGCAGGTAGCCCCACCCGGCATCTTCTAAGGTCAGCGGTTTCTGGGCTGATTCCGAGTTTGGAATGCCTTGCCTGTGTTCTGAGTTCCAGGCTCTCATTAAAGATATGTGGATTGGGGTCAGGGGGGCGGCGGAGGGAGGATTCGGTAGAAGATGCCAAAACACCAGCAGAAGCCCAGAAAATACGAAGAGGCCGGCCAGGCCGTGGGGGAGGGGCTGCCGCATTCAGGAAGACGAGCACCATATGGGATTTGGGATCAGAGACAGGGCCAAGGGCACCTGGCCAGCCCCTCTGTGCAGGCTCCACCTCCCCCTGTCTGAGCAGAGGCCCCTAGAACCACTCTGAATATTCCAGTAGAGGCCAGCCCAGAAGTACAAAGTGGCCGGGCCCTGAGATCTTGAGAGACAGGCATTTCTAACCGTGCTGAGCAGATGAGAAAGTGGAGACCAAGGGCCCACACTGGCCCGGGGGCAGCCAGCTAGCAAGGAGGCGGGTCGGGGCCCTGAGCCCAGGAATGGGGCACTTCCCTGGCCCTTTTTTCACTGCTGCCCCCCTAGGTCACTCCCCGCTCCTCCCCAGCACAGAAGCGCAAGGGTGGGACGGCAGCAGAGGCTGGGCTGCGGCTGGGCAAGGCCGGGCAGGCAGCGCCCAGCAGGCCGGCTGTTGGCAGTCCAGGCAGATGGCGATTCGTCGCCAGGGAACAAGGGGCCATGGTGTAGTGACTGGCCCCAGAGAACGCTGGGCTTCCTGATGGAACAACTCCTTTGCAGAGGTATCTGACACTGTTGCACAGAATTAGAATGGTGCCCTGCCAGACTGCGCCCAATGTGTCTGTCAAGCTGGGAAGTCAGAAAAACCTAAAATAAATGTACCAGGGCTGCTGTGGAGCGGTGGGAGTCTCTCAGTAAATCACAGCGCCAGGGCTGGCCCGGCCAGGGGCCTCCAGAGCACTCGACGGAAACAGGAGATGCCCTGCCCTGGCTGTCCCCAGCCAGGGGTCGGGCCAGAGGTTGAGGGCTGAGCTAGGCACAGGTGAGAGGGCCTCATCCACACAGGGGGAGCCTGGGAACAGTGAGGCCCCCTGTCAGAGCCCGACCCTGGCCTCCCCACGGTCCAGGACCAGAGATCCACAGGATGCTGGGAAGATTTGGGCTGGGGCGAGGCCAGCTGCGAGAGGCCACAGCCACCCAGCAGCTCCTCCTGCATTCCTGGGCCCAGGGCACGCTTTGGTTCTAAGCTGTGAGTCTGTACAGGGAACGCAGAGGCTGCTGGGAGTGCCTCCCAGGTCTCTGTGGGGCAATCCCTGGGGACCTGGAAAGTGCAGCCAGGTGAGGGCTGGGACCTGCACAGGCTCCGTCCCAGGGACTGTGGCAGCGCAGAGGCAGGAGGGGCTGCCTCGGGACAGATGTCTTCTTCATAGGCACAGACTCGGGCCATGGGTACAGGCCTGCTCTGGGCCTCCCCTGCTCCCCGATACTCAACGGCCCTCAGGCAGCAGAAGGTGGGCCCTGGGACAGCCTTGGTTCCTGCTGCGGAGGCCCCAGACCTGCAGGTCCTTGGACCGCTTGTGGCCCACATGCACCCAGAGCAGAGGCCCTGCCCCAGCATCCCTGCGCGGCAACTGCGCCATGTGCTCAGACAGGCAGCCGTCCCACTCTGAGCTGCTGAGACTGGGGCTCGGCCTCAGCTGGCCATCGGCCTGGGGAGGGGTGCCTGAGTTCCCCAGGATGCTCCCCTGGGGACCAGGGGCTCAGATGGCCAGGAGGACATCCAGGGCTTCCCAAGCAGCCCACCCACCTGCAGCAGCCTCACCTGTGTCCGCGGCCTGTGGGCCCCCCAGAGGAGGGGCTCTTGGGGTGGGCGGCCGGCGATACACCACGTGCACACGGCCCTGCTCGGCCTCCTGTGCTGCCAGCCCCTTCTCCACGGGCTCGATGAAGAACTCCTCCTCCTCCATCCGGATCAGACCAGCCTGCAGGGACAAAGATAAGACATTCAAATTCCCAGCACACACAGCCCAAGAAGGGCGCAGCAAGGAGGACCCTGCCCAGCTGGTGCTTGGTTTGAGCCCTGGGCAGCCAGAGGCATGGACAGATGGCCCGAGAGGACCCCATCCGCCCAGAGTCTCCTTCCAGAGGCAGCACCCTGGGCAGTGCTGAGCCCTGCCTGGGGAAGGGGCTCCGCTGAGCTTACCCCACCCCCACCCCCAACTCTCTCCTTCCAGAAAAGTTGCTGTGCTTGTAAAGCCAGCGCTGCCCAGAGCAGCCTGCAGGAACTCAAGCATGGCTGTAGCCCCCGTGTTCCCCGGGAGGATGCCAGGATGCTTCAGATAAGGGCCAAGTGCTCCCCCCACCCCAGGAACCCAGAGTCTAAAACAAAGGTCAGAGCAGCCAGCCAGGGCCTGAATCTGCCCACAGACATGTTCCATTTGGGCCAAACGGTATTTGTAAAGCCCTGAAGCCGACACTCAAAACAATGAGATTTGTGTTCTAAACATGGAATTCCAGCTTGCCTTGGAAAGCGTACATTCTGACCACAGTGGGCCTTGGACAGAGCACGTGCCCCGCAGCTGGACACCATCCCTGCTGCCCTCCACCACCTACCCTCCATCCACGCCTGTCCGGCCCAGACTCTACAGGCAGCTGCACTGCCAGCCAGGGCCCTCCCGGGGCCTGCCCCTGCTGGGGGAGGGATCCTGTTTCTGTCTGGAGGGGGCCGGGCTGTGCTCTGGCATTCCCAGGTCTCACGTCCCGCCCTCCCGGCCGGCTCGCACACCTGCCACCAGCCCCCGTGCCTGCCGTGCCAGGCTCAGGAGTCCCACCCCACTCCCCTCCGGCCAGCTGGTAAACCCGGTTCTCCCTTCAGGGCCTGGCTCTGCCCCTCAATGACCCCCTGCCTGTGCACGTGGCCCCGCCCTGCCCTCCGCCAGGCTGCTGGCACTGCCCGGCCACCTGGCCCACGGCCCCTCCAGCTCCCACATTTTTATGTTTTGGTCCATTATCCATAAACCAAAGGTCTCAGTGGAAGCCCACCCACGTCCAACCTGCAAATGTGTTTCCCTGATAAAGACCATAAGCTTATGACCCATGAGGGGGTTTTAAAAGCTTGAATTTGTTGCTCAAGCTTAAGAATCAGGAGATTTCACGTGAACGACCAGATTTCCAGATTCTCTAGCAAAATCAAAAAGCTGGCATTTCTGGTGCCCGTCGACACTCCAGCTCAGCCAGCACTGGCCGGGGTCCCTGTCCCTTCGGGGCTGTGCCCTCCAGCAGGCAGGCCCTGGCGTCCCTGTCCAGATGTACGGAAACCGCACGGCTCCAGAGTAACCCGAATGGCCTCTGCCACACCATCGTCCCGGCTGGGGAAGGGACACAGTGGCTGTACGGGCTGCCCTCCTTCCCCGTCGCCCCTCTGGTGCTCTGTGGACACCGGCCTGCCGCCATCCGGAAGCCTCCAAGGACCCAAATGCAGTCGGCACCACCATGGGGCTGCTGGGCGGCTGCCCTTTGCGTCGAGTCTCACGAGGGATGCTGGAGAGGCAGCCACGCGCCCGGCGCACTTGGCCAGGGCCCTTGGGAAGCGGAGTGCCAGTGGGTGATGCGGACCCTCACCAGAAGGTGTCAGAGCTGGTAATGAGTAGAGGCTGCTGGACACGCAGGGTCAAGAACCCCAGAGCACAGCATCGACCCGGACTCGGGAAGGAAAGGAGTTGCTGACGGGCAGTGATGTCCACCCCGAGCCTACCCAAACCCTTTGCACTGGCCAGGCGGAGTCGGAGAGAGGATGGTGCTCCAGACAGGGGACCGCACGTGCAAGGGCCCAGGGGACAGATGCGGGTGATCCCAGGAAGACGGTGGGCAGCCTGGGGGCGTCTGGGCAGGCGCACCTCGATCTGGTTCCTGTTTAGGACCTCGTGGGCTGCTGCAGGGAGAATGCACTGGAAGAACCAAAATGGGTCTGGGGGCTGGGAGAAGGTGCTGCAGCGCCCGGGGGAGAGGCCGTGTGAGCGTGAGGGACAGGGACAAGTGGCAGATGCAAGGGAAGGGGACAAGTGGCAGATGCGAGGAAGCTCAGGAGGTGGCGCCAACAGAACCTGGGGTAGACTCGGTTCCAACAGAAGGCAAAAGGAGCCCAGGAGGGCTTCCAGGGCTATGGCGGCTGAAGAACCGGCCCCAAAAGTCACCAGGTCCCACCCGGGAGCTCGTGTGGGTGCGATTACAGGCTCTGCAGCTCCGGGGTTGTTCCGGGTCGTCCTGCATTGCCGGGGCCTCGGGCCGTCACCGCGGCTTCCCTGAGAGCGAGCAGAGAGGAGCGGCGGCACAGAACCGCGCGCAGAGCGAGCAAGGTCGAGAGAAGCCGGCAGGGGCCGGGCAGGCTCCCCACCTGCCGCCGCGGCCACGACGCCTCGAGTCCGGCCAGGTTACGCAGGGTTTGGACTCTGGCCATCAGACGTGTGAGAGATTAAATTCCTACGGTTTTAAGTAATTTGTTACATGGAGCAGCGGCAGGAACTAATTGAGAGTCCCGGTGGGTGGGTGGGTGGCTGGGCGAGGGGGGGTGTCCTCTGAGGGGCACAGGAAGGACAAGGCCAGCAGGACTCGAGGACTTGTGGCATCTCGGGCTTCCCGGGAGGTGGCCTGGGGTGGGGGTGGGGGCAGCAGGAACCAGAGCCCCTGGGCGGGAATGAGGTCAGCAGGGCTGAGGGGAGGAGGCCCCACACTCTGACTCACCCCTGGGTCTCGGGTCCAGCCAGGCCTGGCAGGAAGTCAGCAGATGCTTGTGGGATGAGGGAACGGATGACCCCAAAGCAGTGGGCCGTGTCCTCCGAGAGAGACACGGAGGGGCAGGCCAGGGGAGGCAGTGGCTGCCCTGCTGCCAGCACGTGGTGAGTGTTCCCGACGGCAGGGGTCACTTCCAGCTCGCGGCCACTGCGCCCCATGTGCGGTGGGGGGCAACCTGCTTAATTATTACACTAAAACTCATCCAAGGAAGGGCAGGCAAGCTGTCCTGGAATCTGGCATTCTAGGTTCCTGGCACCCTTCTGTCTGGCCGGGTGACCTTGGGCAAGGTGCCGAGCTCCCTGGGCTGCCACGCCCTCACCTATAGATGCGCCAGTCCTCCCTTCCCCTGCATGGTCACCAGGGAGCGTTGCCACCTGGGACCCACCAGAACCAGGACACACGTTGCCAGGGCTCCTACACCCAAGTGATGTCATCAAGCCGGTTTGCTTTCCAGATAAGGAAACTGAGGCCCAGAGCGGGAGAAGGCCTGCTGGGACATCCGGGGTCAAGGAATTAGAGCCCAGACTCGTGGAAGGGGCATCTCCCAGACGGGCCCCTGGGCCAGGCCAGGCCTATTAGGGCAATCAGAGCAGGACCCTGGGACAGCAGGACAGAGTGGGGCAGCTCCCTCTGCGGGGGACCTTGTGCCCCGGGCCAGAAGCCATCCACACCGCAGCCCAGGGCCATCCTGGAGGGACCCAGCATGACCGTGAGGCCAGACCCAGCCCGGCGAGGAGGAACCCTTGCCGGCCAGAGCGAACCAAGGGACAGCGTGGGGTCTCCCTGGCCTCGGGGGTCAGGTTCCCTGGCCGGCCTCCTGGAGAAGGTCGCTGGGCTGACCCAAGCACACTGGATCTGAGGCCACCAGGAGGCCAGAGCTCAAGTGCCCACCCGGAGGGCAGCGGAGCACACTGAGCTAAGTCTGAAGCACGAGGCCAGTCTGCTCAGGTCTCCTCACATGACCAGAGACGGCTCCCGAACGGAGACGCTCTCGCTTTCCTCACCGGCATCAGCCCGTCCTGTTGGCTACCGTGGAACGCACACGCGTGTATCATGTTGATGGACATGGTGGCACCTGCCCCAGGACCAGGGCTGGCGGCCTCCCGAGACAGCTGCCCAGACCGTGCTGGAGGAGGGACCCCTCACGACGACAGCGCGGTCCGCTCCCTCGCCCGGCTCCCGCGCGTTTTAGTGCGCACCCCAGGGACGGCCCGTCTGCGGGCTGCAGAAGAAAACTGACAAGAGGACCAGGTGCGAAACGTGAGCTGCATTTTGCTGAGTCTTTTCCAGGACTTTGACTTTCATGCTGCCAGTGGCGAGCGCATCTCTTTCTACATGCAATTGTCATCGATGAGACTCGGTTTCCTGTCTCTGCTCGCTAAGAGGGCATCTCCCAGACGGGCTAAGTATTAAAGGAAGCCGGAAGCCCACTGGTCTGAAGGGCACTTGTTGGCAGCTGCTGGTGGACACTGTCCGGCCAGGGGCTGGCGGGGGGCTGGCTCCCCAGCCACCTTTCACCACGAGGCCTGCTCTGCTCCCGGAGTCTGTGACCGGCTGCCAAGCCAAGCAGGTCCTCCTCTGGGGGACGGAGGGAGGCTCTGTCCCTGACCCTTGGGTGCTGCCACAGTGCCCAGAGCCTGGTACCTGGGCCGTCGAGTCAAGTCGCCAGCATATAACAGTGAAGGATAAAGGGCCGCCTTGCCTCTTCCTCCTTCTGGGCCCTGCTCTTTTGCTGTTTGATTTATAGTAAAGTCGTCACTAGGAATGGCAACTAAAAGTTAAAATTTTACAAGAATCCACAGGCTTAATGGCTATCCTGTCACCTTGAACTTCAAAGCATTAGAACACTGGCGCCCGCCAAGTCAGGGGCTCAGGGCAGCCCAAGCGTGCGTGCTCTCCCCATCCACAGAGCGACCTGGTTGCCCTCCTCGCCGGCTGCTGCCGTGAAAGCCACCGGCTGCAGCACACCAGCAGGCTGCCGCGCGTGTGACGAGGACCAGGTCTGTCACTCAGCCTTGACATTTTTGCAACCTCCGGCACAAAGACTGTCAGGTGTTTGTCAAGGTTGCAGGGGTGACAATCAAGAATAGAAAGGAAAAGAGAAGCTGTTCCAAACACAGAGGGTCCAGGCTTCGACAGGGCAAGGCAGCACGCGCCTGCGCCAGCTCCCCGTCCCCAGACTCACCTTGCTGCAAAGCACACGCGCCGCAGATGCCCCCCAGATGCCGGCGTCTGGTGAGCTATCCACTCCTAAAACCATTCTGACTCAGAGACCCTTTCTCCCCTTCCCCCTTTTCGTAAGGAACCCACGAGACTCAGCTGGTCAATGGGGCAGCGGCCACCCCACTTTCCCGCAGCAACACGAGCCTGGTCTAATGATGGCATCCGCGACTCCCGGGGCACCCCGTGACAGAGCTTGCGTGGGCATGCGCCCCTCCAGCTGCCGGGGAGGCCCGGGGAAGCGGCTGCAGCCCCCACCACTGAACAGTCACGGGGTGGGATAAGGGTGCCCGGGGTCTGAGCCATTCCACCAGAACCAGGGTGGGCTGTTTCATAGGTCAGCATCGCAGAGGATGCTTTTGCATATTGATTCTCCACTTTTCCAGAAGGGTATCAGCGGGCAAGGGCAGTCCACAGGGTCAGGAGACATTTGTCCTCTCTGCTGCATTTCTGTCGCTCCTGCTCTCTGCCTTCCAGGGCACCCACTTCTGCAGGGCCTCTGGGCCGTCCTCATGGCAGAAGCCCTGCCTCCCTTCTCTCTTGCGTTTGGGGTGGATGCGTGGGGTTCTTGCCAGTACCAGCCATTCCCCTCCTTCCTCTGGGGGAACCACCCCCATCCAGGGCTCTGTCCTCCCAGGCTGAAGCGGAGCTGTGGCCAAGGCTGGGCTTTCGGGGTTCTCGAGTGGAGGCTGTCCCTGAGCGCCACAGAACCCTCACGACCTGTCCATCAGCCCTCGTCCTCTCTGGGCATGGTTTCAGGCCCTATAGCTCCTTTCCTGCAGAAAGTCCTTCTTTTGGCCTAAGCTGGCCAGAGCCAGTTTCTGAGGCTCATGACCAAGGAGCCTGACCATGGCGAGCCCCCAGCACAGAGTTCAGGTGCTAAGGAAAGCTGGGCCCTACCTGGAAGGGCAGGGTGGAGGGAGAGGCAGGCAGGGACGCAGAGCCAGGGGACCTGGCCATGACCCACTCCTGTGCCATCTGCAGCCCCCAGGTCCCTCTTCTGCAAAGTGAGGAGGGGGCCGGGGGACCTGTGAATTGGGTACTGTCTATCCTTCCGCGATGCTCACAGGACCAAGGAGAGGTCCAGGAAAAAGAATCAAAACAAACTGAAGACCAGAAACCCTACAAAATAAAGGCCAAGATGTCTCCTGGTACCCAAGGCTGTCCACGGGGTGTTGGCAGCCCCCGCCCCAGGCACACGCCAGGTCTTTCCCTCCATGCCTGGCTTCCTTTGCGCCTCAGTGCCCACGGCCAGCCTTTCGCTCTAGCTAGAGCAGAGGTAGGGAGGCACTGGAGAGGTGTTACAGACCTGCCAGTACCCAACTGAGACTCAACTGCCTTAAATCAGAGGGTGTAAAACACAATTGAAAAGGGAATAATCGCTTTCATTATGAGGTTCACGCTTCTGAAATACGTGACGGCTTGTGAAGCTGCGATTCACACACCACACGTTCCACGCCTTTCAAGCGTGCAATTCAATCACTGCCACCGTCAATCATGGAGCATTTTCCTCACCAGAAAGAAACCCCGTACACATTATCGGTCACTCCCCATGTTCCCCCACCTCTCCCCTCCCCCACCAAGCAGCCCGGAGCAACCACTGATCTACATCCGTCTCCGCGGCCTTGCCTATTGTGGACGCTTCCCGTAAGTCGAATCGTCTACTGCGTCGTCTTTTGTGACTGGCTCCATTCGCTCAGCGGGTTTTCAAGGTCCACCCGTGCCGTAGCGTGTGTCGGGATGTCATTCCTTTTTCATTGTCAAATAATATCTCATCGTACGCAAACACCACTTTCTATTTATCCATTTGCTAGTTGATAGACACTGGGGTGTTTCTACCTTTTGCCTCCGATGAGTAACGCTGCTGTGAACACGTGTGTACGAGTTGTGCGTGGACAGATGCTGTCCTTTCTCTAGAAGTGGAACTGCTGGGTCGTAGGGTGACGTGCCACCTGTTCTCCACAGCGCTGCACCGTCCGCACTCCCACCGGCAGCGTCTGGTTTCTCCTGATCCTCACCGTTCCTTGGTATTTTCTGGCTTTGTGATTCTAGCCATCCCAGCACGTTTGAAGCAGACCATCATGTTTGGCTTCGT
Organism: Avahi laniger; assembly: GCA_963575035.1. NCBI lineage: Eukaryota > Metazoa > Chordata > Mammalia > Primates > Indriidae > Avahi > Avahi laniger. Next base: position 27,838 of record CAUYSK010009091.1, read on the forward strand.
TTCCCTGACGGATAACGATTCTGAGCATCTTTCCATGCGCTTATTGGCCATTTGTTTAGCTTCTCTGGAGAAATGTCTATGCAAATACTTTGCCCATTTTTAATGGTATTAATTTTCTTTTATTGACTTGTAAGAGCTATTTACATATTCTAGACACGAGTCCCTTATTAGATACATGATTTGCAAAGGTTTTCTCTCATTCTGTGGGTTGTCTTTTCACTTTCTTGATAGTATCCATGGAGGTCATGAAGGACTTTCTTGAGGTCCATGTTATCTATTTTTCCTTTTGTCACTTGTGCTTCTAGTGTCAATCTAAGAGCTTGCCAACCCAAAGTAACAGACTACTCTTACATTTTTTGAAGAGCTATATAGTTTTAGGTCTTACATTTAGATCTGTGATCCATCCATTTGAGTTAATTTTTTACTTGATGTGAGGAAGGAGTCTAACTTCATTTTTTCACATAGGAATGTCCAGTTGTACCAACACCATTTGTTGAAAAGACTACTCTTTGCCCTGTTGAATTATCTTGGCATCCTTGTCAAAAATCGATGTGAGGATTTATTTCTGAACTCTCAGTTCTATTCCAGCGATCTGTATCTGTATAGCAGAAAGACAGATCTGTATGTCTTTCTGCTAGTACCACAGTCTTGATTAACTACCACTTTGTACTAAGTTTTAAAATGAGGAAGTGTGGGTCCTTCAACTTTGTTCTTTTTCAAGATTGTTTTGGCTATTCCGGCCCCTTGTATTTCTGTATGAACCTTAGGATCAGACTGGTTTTTTTGTTTTTTTTTTTTTGTTTGTTTTCTTTGAGACAGTCTCACTCTGTTGCCCGGCCTAGAGTGCTGTGGCGTCAGCCTAGCTCACAGCAACCTCAAACTCCTGGGCTCAAGCGATCCTCCTGCTTCAGCCTCCCAGGTAGCTGGGACTACAGGCATGTACCATCACGTCCGGCTAGCTTTTTCTATTTTTAGTTGTTTGGCCAATTTCTTTCTATTTTTAGTAGAGATGGGGTCTCACTCTTGCTCAGGCTGGTCTGGAACTCCTGCGCTCAAACAATCCGCCCACTTCGGCCTCCCAGAGTGCTAGGATTACAGGCGTGAGCCACCGCGCCTGGCCAGGATCAGCTTGTTAATTTCTGCCAAGAAATCAGCTGGGATTTTGATAGGATTCAATACTTTCTAATGCCCTGTGTGGTACCCATTGGTTTCCCTCCTAGGCCAACCCTTAGGAACCACTGGCCTAGAGAGAGACACTGCATTAGAACCAGCTTGAGACAGGAGCCCTGACTTTGCCAGCTAACCACGTGTGCCACCTGAGCCAGACCGGGCCCTAGGGGACGGGGCGCACGGAGGGGCTGCCAGAGAACGCGCTCAGGGCATCCTGCCGCGGCGCTGCTTTGCCTCTCTCTCCATCATTCCTCACCTGCCATTTATGCAGCACACACTGGATTTTAAAATCAAGTCACCACAAACAGGGAAATTACAGGCTGAGAACCAGAATTGGCTTCTGTATCTATTCTGCTGAGATAATTAGGATTACAAACCAGAGGTAATTTCTCATAATTCATAATTTGATTTTAGCAAGTGGATGCAAAAATTGCCAAACTCACAAAAATCAAAGAAGAGTAGAGGCAGGAATAGTTTAATTGCACTGATTTCCTAATCTTCCATCGAGGGATCAACAACTACTGATAAACTTCTAAAGTCAGTTTCTAAATTTCTAAGTCTAAGGTTAAGAATACTACTCAAAGTGAGAGAAGCCACAACTAGCAAAACTAATATATACCTTCTGAATTACTAAAGTTAGGGTATATATAAAATATGGTAGACTAGAAAAACAGCACCAAAAACCCCAGAAAAACAGAAAACATACATTAGATGATAGAAGAACAAATATATGTTATAACAATAAATGTAAATGGTCAGATTATTTCGAAAACTCCATGCCCCTCAAAAAACTTTACAAAATTTACAAATTTATGACAGGCCAAAAGGGTCTTACAGATTTTTGACCATTTAAAGAACAAATACATCCATGCTCTATTAGTGAGTGAGGAAGGAAGGCCAAGCGCCAGTATGGTCCCCTTCTGTGGAATCATTTGTACCTCTGTGCCAAAAGTCGGTACCGCCTCACAACTGAGAGCGTGGCCTCCGGTCACGCTGTTTCAATTCAGATGCTTACTTCCAAGCAGGGAGGAGAGGGTGGGTATATTCACACCTAATGGGCACGGCGCGCACCGTCCGGGGGGTGGACGCACTTGAAGCTCCGACTCGGGTAGGGCAAAGCCAATATACGTAACCTAAACATTTGTACCCCTGTAATATGCTGAAATAAAAATAAAAATAAGCAAATGCTTACTTCCTTGCTGGCTGTGTGGACTCTCTGAGCCTCAGTGTTTTCGGTGTAAAATGACAATAATAGGATTTACACAGCTGATGTGAGGGTTAAACGAGATCTCCATAGAGCACTCAGCACAGCACCCAATAAATAAGCCTGTTGTCATTATCATTATTATTATGACATGAGAGTTGCTGGGAAACATGTAATGAAAAGTTAGCGGTGTAAAGGTTTGGGTGTCAGCCAGTCGGCCTTCCCACTAAATCAAGACACCAGAGTGGCTCCCGCAGGGCCCGTGAGGGTCCAGAATGTCCCACACTCAGTCTGTTGCAGCCAGCTCCCCCATCTCAGCAGCCCCCGAGCATACCAAAGTAGGAAGACTCCAGGAAACAGAGCTGGCCCGTCAGCCCTGGCCAGGACCCAGGGGTCAGCAGGTCAGATCCAGACCCCGGGGCCACAGCAAGCCTGCCCATTCATCACAAGAACTGACACTCGTCCCTGCCAGATGCTCCGCTGACATTTCCCAGGTCTTGCTCAGCAGGAAGACCATGTCGGCGAATGTCCCCAGTCACAAATTAACATTCACATAAATAAGAGGCGCTCTCCACTAAAGAAGGAAAATGACTCTTGCTGTAGGAACACTTGTCAAACTATCGAAAAGTGAAATTTTTCACTTTTTGAAAAGTGAATCCTTTTTTGAAAAAAGTATAGAATCTTATCAAAATCCCACATCTCACCAGCTGGCCCACAGCTGTGGCCTGAGGTAGGTGGAAGACAGCTCTCGGAATGAGGCCCCGGGGCAGCCCCGCCAGCTGGAATCCAGCCTCCCTGCCCCTGCACACACTGCCCCTCGTCCTCTCCTCCGACCACCTGGAGGCCAGCCCGTCTGAGCACCACCACCCAGACCTGTCCAGAGAGAGCAGGCTCAGTGTGGCCAGGGGCTGGAACGGCAGGGGCTCTTGTCTTGGAGTGCCAATGTTTGCTCTTTCCCTAGGTGTATGTTATTTGGTGGGCTAAGGAAGATTACGAGGGGGCTCAATACCCCAAAACCAATGTCACTGGTGGCCAGGGCTGCAGACACCATCCTAGAGCCCTCAGGAACTCACCCTGGCCAGCAACCAAAGCCTGCAAGGCCCCGCTCCAGGAACAAAGGGCCTGGGGACCCCGGATTATCCCTCGGCATCCGCTGTAGGCTCACCCACGTCTGCCAGACGAAATGTTCCGAGGGACAGCTGCCAACACCTCCTCCCACAAGAGGCCAGTGTCAGTGCCTCTGCTTTAGGTGCCGGGGCCACCATAACCAAGTACCACGTAGACTGGGCCACTTAAACAACACGCATGCTCTCACAGGCCCGGAAGCTGGAAGTCCAAGATCAAGCTGACGGCGGGGCCGGTTCCTACCGAAGCCTCTGTCCTTGGCTTGTCGGCGGCATCTTCTCCACGTGTCCTCACGTGGTCTCTCCTCTGTGCACGCCTGTGTCCTAATACCCTCTTCTTAGAAGGCTGTAGGTCACATTGGATTAGTGGCCTCATTGCAACTTAATAACCTCTTTAGAGACCCTATCTCCAAATCCAAGGCGTTAGGACTTCAACACAGAGTTGAAGTGGGGTCCAGGGGGACCCCACTCAGCCCATGGCAGCCTCCATGGCCAACGCCACCAGAGCTGGCTGCTGGCAGGGGTGCCGGGCACTGTGCGGCCAGAGCTGGGCAGGGCTGCTGCTCGGGAGCACACCTCCGCACGGGCAGGAAGGAGGGGCGTCCTGGGCAGGTCACCACAGGAGTCACTCCCCAGCGGGTCAGAACCAGGCATGCAGGGGCACTACCACTCCAAGGAAGTCAGAGCCCACCCTGGGCTGGCCATGTGGGATGCCTGTCTCGCCCTCCCTGCGGAACCAGGAGTTCTCACCTCGGGACAGAGTGGTGAGCGCAGACGCAGGGCGATGAGAAGGCTACGCAGCCAATGGGTGGCAGGCAGGCGCCGGACCGCCCAGCTGCCCCTCCCGGAAGGGGAGCTCATGCCTGGGGCCAGCTGCGGGCTGGTGTCCTCCATCCCTGTGGAGAGGGTGGCTCTGCCTCCAGATGCTGGTGAGGGCTCCCCACATGCCCCCTGCACCCCTCAGTTTTCTGGGTTATCCCAAGGCTGAGTGCAGGTAGGTGCTGGAAGACAGGGTCCGCAGGCCTAGATGTGCGGCATGCTCTGCACAGATTGGCACCTTTTCCAGGGCATCACAGCCAGAGACGAAGCCCCCAGTCCCGGGGACCCAGGAGGCAGGGTCCCACTCCTTCCCGTGTGGTCTCTCCTAGAGGAGAGTCCAGATGGCCGGGGGGACGTGCTCACCAAGGCCTGCCTGGTTGGAGGACGAAGGTGGGTTGGTGGGCAGTGAGTCCGTAGGCTCGCCCTCAGCTGGAATTCCCTGAGGCGTGTCTGGTCAGGGTGGGGACGGCGATAGTGGCAGGGAGTCAGGGCCACAGCAGGACTAGGGTTGCTGGCCTGGCTCAGGGTGGTGTGGGGAAGACACGCCGCCCCGCGATGCGCCCCTCAGGAGCAGGGCGGACACTCCCACCCTGACCGGGAAGTGCAGGCCTGAGAGGCGACGGTGAGGCTCAGAGCGGGGTGCCCTCTGGCCCTCGGTGCGGGGCTGCCCGGGTCTGGAAGCTTTCTTGGCTCTCTGCTTTCACCTTCCACCAAGGGCTGCCCCTGCCCTGGGTCCCCGGGCCCCGAGGCCCTCTCCGGGCATCTTGGGCTCACGCACAAGCCTGGCACGCCGCCTGAGTGCGGCTTCCTTCACATCGGGCTTCTTTTCCTGCTCTGGCTCTGGGGCCCACCGTGGTATCCGGGGCAGGCTGACCGCCGACCGTCCTCTGCCCGCCTGCCCAACTGCCACTCCTGGGCGGGCAGCCCTGCGGGGCCCGAGGCTGTCTGCCACCCCTTCTGTCCAGATTTCCCAAAACAAAAACCAGGCCACGCCAGCTGACGAAGGGTCTTGTCTAGTTTATTTACGGAAAAGACGGGGCTCTGAGGGCTAGGTTGCCTGGGCCACAGCCAGGCTGCTCCGTGGCCTCCAGACAGCACCCGGCCTGTGTCCTTACTCATCCACTGTTGGTCCGGGGTGGGGGGCCCAGCACTGGTGAGCCCCCATCAGTGACATTTATTGATTCCAGAGCCGGGACAGCAGCCGCATGACCCTGGGACCGTGTGGGTGGTGGGAGCAGGCGAGGAGCCCAAGTAGCCGGGCCAGCAACGACCAAAGACGCTGCGTCCAGAACGCGGCAGGCTCAGGGGCGCCGCTGTCACCGCGGCACGCTCAGGGGACTGAATGCGCGGGATGGGCTGCCCCGTGGATCCCGCTCCTCACAGGGGACCTGGCCACCAGGTGCCACTGTGGGAAACAGTGTGGGTCCCAGGGCACGAAAGGTGACATCAGGAATAGTCCGATACCCCTGCCTGCTCCAAACCCCACCCGTGGCGTATCACGGCAGCCGCACACACAACGCAGCTCCACCCACCGGCAGGGCCATGCCCGGGCTCTCAGGGCCTCCGCTGGAAAGCAGGCCGGGAGGCGGCGGCAGCTCTGGGCCAGGTGCGCACCACGGCACCAGGCCGTCCCCGAGAGCAGGCTGTGGCCACACGTCGGCTCTCACTGCCACAGGACTGCTCCCCTCCTTGGGGCTCTGCGTGCTCCGTGCTCCCTGCGCAGAGACGGTGCCCCACCGCCCCATGTCAAACTTCACCCCGAGCAAGGCAGAAGGCTGGAGGATCCAACTCTAAGGTGCTCTCAATCACCAAAGTTGGGGTAATTTGAACAAAATAATAAATAATGATAGCAATGGTATAACCCACAAAATAGATGTACACAAGTCTGTACTGGTATAAATAAATAGCCAAACAATAAATGAATGGGGGAGGAAGGGCAGCTCTTCATCACAGTGGAATTCAATTAATAAATGGAGAAGAAATTATGAGAGAGAAAATCACCCTAATAACCCTATCGGCAATACCGCTGTAAGGACTGTTGCTGATAAGAACCATCTGTGCACGCTAAAATTAGTGAGCAAAAATATAACGAGAAACAGAATGTTTGCATCAACTCAAAGTATCTCCCTATGAGAGATTTATTAATTATAAAGGGAAAAAATCGTAACTTTGTAGGGGAGAATCCCAGCAGACAACACCTTCACCCAGTGCAGAACGTCATCACCGACGGTACGAGACAGTTCGCCATCTGACATGATGATCCCAACGCAATGCGACGCCCGGCAGAGCGCACGACACGTGCGTGATAATCCTGCCAAAAACGCATAAACTCGATCCGACATGCAGTCACGCCAGACAGACCCACGTGGAGGCAGAGGCTGCAAAGCGCTGACCAGTCCTCTTCGAAAGCGTGCAGGTCACGAAATCTCAGAGGGCGGGAAACAAAAGGGTTGCGACTGATAGATGCCACGTGGAACCCTGAGCGGGACCCTGAACCAAACACCCGACATGAAACCGGGAAACCGGGAAAACCCAGGGAAGTCTTCAGACTGTGCTATGGTTTGGACATGGTCTGTTCGTTCCCCCCAAAACTCACGCTGAGATGCAGTAGCCCCAGCGTGGTGGTGCTGGGAGCGGGGCCCAGCGGGAGGGGTTTTCGTCATGGGAACGGATCCCTCGTGAATTGCTTGATGCTGTTCTCATGGTGGCGAGTGAGTGCTCACTCTGGTGAGACTGGATTCATCCCCCAGAGATGGGGCCACGGTAAAGCCAGGATGTCCCTGGGTTTCCCTCTTTGCACGTGTCCGCTTCCCCTTTGACCTTCTCTACCAAGTCACGATGCAGCAGGAAAGCCCTCGCCAGAAGCCCGGGACATGCCCTTGAACTTCCCATCGTGCAGAACGGTGAGCTAAATAAACCTCTCTTCTTTACGGATTACCCGGTCTCGGGTATCCCGTGATAGCCACAGAAAACCGACTCAGACGCTAAGCAGTGATGTCGATGCCGAAATCCCCTGGTGTCAATCCTTGTTCTATGGTGCGTAAGATGTTAACATTAACATCAGGGGAAGCTGGGTGAAGGGCATACAGGAAATCTCGATGCTGTTTTTGCAACATTTTTTGCTATTTTTGCAAAATAGCATAGATCTAAAGTCATTGCAAAATAATAAGTTTAAACACATAAAAATAAAACCACCACAGGCCACTCTTGGTGCCTTCTGACCTGTCCATTCATCACCACGACTGCTATTCCGTGGAACGAGGTGCCTGGCTTTGCTGCCGCATCCCTGGCATTCAGGGAGCGGGCACTGAAGGAGGTGGTGAGTTCCAGGGATGGAGCAGCAAGTGCAAAGGCCCTGAGGAAGCAAGCCTGACAAGCTGCAAGAACACGAGGGAGAAGAGTGTAGCCAAAGCAGTGCTCTTGGGTGGAGGGTCTACACCTGAGCTGTCTCTGTGGGCTCTGCTGCTCCCTTTGGGGCACTGCCCAACCACCTGCCCTGTGCTTGGGGCCCACCGGATGCTGCAGAAGCTCTAAGACCTGAGCCTGTGAGGTTGTCCCAGGGTCCCAGGCGAGTGGCTTGATGAGCAAGCCGTCCCTGAGGGCCAGAGGGGTACTTCCTGCATGGATGTGAGTGGGAGGGAGCCACCAGAAGGGTGCTGACATGCAAGTTTTGGTGACCTCCACTCACATCAGACACCGAATGAGCTCAGGGCCCGAGGCTCCTGCTGCCAAGCCTCGAGCGTTGGCTCTTCTCCATCCCCACCCCAACTGCAGGGCCACCCTGGGCTACAGCGCCCGGGGCGGTGGCCCCACGTCCTCAAAGGTTCTGTGCCATTTCAGGGCAGTGCGCCAGGGCTCGCTGCATCCCTCTGCCAGGAGGGCTTTCAGAGCAGAGCTGCTGCTCTGTGATGCCACGACCCGTCCCTGGGCCTCCCCTGCCTGTGGGCGACGCTGGGCATCGCTCTCCCAGGCTGGTCCGCTGACGCACGGACTACAGCACACGACCGGGCCGCCTCTCCCTCCGCTGCTGATGGCAGCTGGCGGAAGGCGGGGTGCACTCCACACTGGACGCGGTCGAGTTCTGGCCGTGCAGAGCAGCAGCCTAAGGACCACAACAAGAGGTGACGGCAAGACATGTGCTTCCTCCCTCGCACCGTGAAGTTCCAAATGGTGAATTTAACATGACCAGACAGCACGCGACGGCTCACGTTGTCCTGCATACGCGGGCACATCTGCACTGGAGGTCCCCAGTGAGGAAGCGCAGACTCGGCCTCACGGGGAGCCACGGACGCCCGCATTCGCGGGCTGAGAGGTGACGTCGCTGGGAGGAACGCCCGATGAAGCACTGCGTGCGTGGGGTCAGGAACCTGCGGCAGGAAGATCTACAGCGTCTCCATACAAACAGGTGCCAAAGAGCCACGTACTATGAGCGACGCCAGCATGGCTGTTCTCCCCGCTACGGGGGATATAAACACGAGAGCAGCTGGGAACAGCACACTCGACGATAAAGAACACGAAGAGTTGGTTCCTGGCCCTGAGGCACTGATCGGACGGCAGACAGATGTGTGAGCACCTCTCTCCCCACCGCTCTGAATCTTCACTGACACACCTCACTACATCCCTGTGGGCTCAGGAATCTCGCCACACGTTTTTTAATCAGACCGTCCATACAGAGAGGAACCCTATAAAAAAATATATGCCCAAGGCCCCTGCACACCCTAGGGACAGCCGTGCCTCGGGGAACAGTCCAGAAGGACTGTTGATGAGGGGCAGGCAGGGTGAGGCGGGTCGGCCAGCCCACGGTGACACTCTCCCCCTGACACGTGCATCCGAGGTGGAGCACACGGCGTGCGGAGCCGACCCAAGCCCACCCCACTCTGGAGCGCAGACCCCCGTCCAGGCAGCTTCCTGAGGTTCTGGGTGGGGCCCTCCAAGACACCCCACTTTCAAGCCGCCATCCTCGGCCCATTAGCAGGCCTTTAATTCCCTTCTGTGTGGGTCACAGCCATTTTTCCATGGACAGAGAAGCCCTCCTGTCTTCCTAGAGGTCGTCAGGAGCTACGCTGGCAGGTTCCCTGGGCCCGTGACGTCCTCCCCACGGAGTCGGAACCGTCTTTCCTGCAGCCCCAGGCACCGTGACCTCACCCTGGTGCTGCCCCGGCCTCTGACTCACAGCACCCAGGTAAGCGCTAGCTCAGGGCTGCCCCCCACCGTGGGCCGGGGCACAGTCTGGCCTGGCTTGCTCGGCTCTCTCCAAATGAGCTGCCGTCCTGACAGACTTGCGCTTCCCTGAAAAGTGCTCAGCTCCACAAAGAGGCTGAGCACTGCGTGTTCCTCTAAGCCAGTCGAATTAATTAGCTGATTCACACACCAGAAGACTCTTATCCTTGCAGGCTTTGTTTACGGATCAGAAATTAGACCTGAAGCAAAAACTGATGTCTCAACGTGAAGAGTGTTTTCCCCTTTAACCGCAGAGAATCGGGGCCATGAATTCAGGCAGACTGGGAACACTGCCTTCCCGTCACCCTGGACAGACCACAGCCCGGGACGAGCATGGAACATCGGCTTCCCACTGCCGTGGCCCAGGGCATGGACTGGCAGGTCCCAGCCGGGGTCCAGCACTGAAGCGGCATTCCGGGATGGTCTTCGTTATTTTAGGTGCTGGCGCATCCCAAACACTCAGCGTTGTGACTGGAAGCAGGCGGACGGCGCTGCCTGCAGTCGGAGCTGACAGCTGGAAACACGTCCCGCCGGCCAACTACAGGCAATGAGGGTTCTTCCCCTGGCAGCTCGATCTCGTGAGCAGGGCAGACATGTCTGGCCGGAAGCTCCATGAGGACGGCCCCAGCAGACACGCCCCTAGGGATGCTGGGGTAGCCTGACCCAGAAATGCCGAGCATCCCAGCGGATCTGACCCCCACCCCAGTACGACATCAGGGACAACTCGTTCAGGTCAGAAATGGTGGCCCTGACACCCTGCACCCGCAGACACGGGAGCCTAAGGGCCCAGGCCCCAGCCACGTCCCCGTCCGCAGCACCCCTGCAGGGCCGCACCCACATCTTCAGGGGCCTCGGCACAGTGCACCCAGCTTCCAAGGGGGCCTGTCCCCGCAGCCGAAGGAGCTTCCTGCTGGTGGAGTGGACAGGGGCTTCTAGAGTCAGCAGGAAATGTCAAGATTATCCCTGAAAATCCTTCAAATCTCCCATCGAGTCCCAAGCAGACGTGGGTTTTGTCTACACTCATACAGCGCTCCCACGCCGACTGCCTAGAACCACCGAGGCAGCCTAAAGAAAGGAACAAAGGAAGCCCATGTGTGGACATCGGCCCTGAGACCTTCTCTGTCTGCCCGTAACTGCTGCTTCCAGATGAGCAGGGCCCGGGGCACCTGGAGGGTTCCCGCCGGCTGTACGGCTCACTGTTCCTGCCTCGAGCACCCTGCTGGAGGTTGCCGAGTCCGTCTGTCCTCAGAACACGACAACGACCCCCACCAAGGGGCCTTACAAGTGCTGACCAAATAGGCTCTGGATTGGAAAGGAAACCTGGCTTTGAGAAGACACAAGAAGAACACGGCCCACGCCTCTCCTCCTTACGAGCCGGCATTCTGGGCAGGGGGCTCTCCGCTGGCCACCCCTCCACATTCGCCTCCTGCCCTGCCCCCCGGGGGCAGACTCCAGAAACCCGCTCCCCGGGCTCTCTTGATACAGGGAGGCACCAACAGGAAATTGGCAGCTGGGGACAGAGGGCAGGTTTCCTTTCTCCGCGTGGCCTGGAAGGCCCGGGGGTGGCCAGGGCTCCCACTGTTGGTGGCCCCCGAGTTCCAGCCACCACTGTGGGTCCCTCACGCTGGCTGCAGGGCTAGGAGTCATGCCTTCAGCAAATCCCTTCAGCTGGGCCCTGTCACCCCAGCACTGACGGATCCGAGGGGCTCATGTGGCCCTACCAGGCAGTCCTCACTGTCAGGGCCTGGGCGCTGGTCCCATCTCTGGGGTTTGGGATGGGACTTCCACGCTCCAGCCTGATCTCCAGCCTGAAGCACATGAGTGCGCCTCTCTCTGCAATCATGACAGATTCGGGCGAAAGGAATCCCGGACCCACCCCGAACGCTCTGAGCAAGGCACACGAGGAGTCGGGGCAGGAGGGGTCGGAGGCTCTGAGGATTTAGGAGCAGCCCACTCCCCCTAAACAGGCCTTCCTACTGCCACGGAAACGATTAGACGGGTCTGCACTGGGAACACGAGGGAGTGGAGGCAGGCAAAGACCTTGGGAGGAGGCTGCCCGATGAGGAGAGAAGGATCCTCCAACTCAGGACTCCCTATCCAGGAGGAAATGGCCTCTGAGCTGAGGTGCGGGAGACAGAGGGTCCCGCTCAGCCACATAGCACGCGGCCCACAGGCCTGCCCAGGCCCCTTACGACTGAGGGTATCATGTATTATCTTAGTCTGCACAGGCCTCTATAACAAAATGCCACAGACTGGGTGGCTTACCAACAACAGGAATTTATTTCTCACGGTTCTGGAGGCTGGAAAGGCCAAGATCACGAGGAGGCCCTATCTCCTCGTACCATCACCTTGGGGGTGAGGACCCCCGCATACAAGTGCAGGGTGCACAAACATTCAGACCACAGCATGCACAGCTGAGAAGGTCACCTTCCCTGGTCCCACCACCAGGAAGGTCCTCTAGCCAACTGGGGAGGGAATACAAAGGAAAATCACATAGACAGGGAAGGCCGAGGCCAAAGGCAACAGCAGCAAAAACTGCCTAGGACCAGTTAAGTCTAAATCATCCTGAATACAATTTTATGAAACTAAATACAGATATCAACAAAAACTCTTGAAATAGAAGATACTTATAATTTAAAAAAAAAAAATAATATAGTGAGCTGGGCACAGTAGCTCATACCTGTAATCCCAGCACTTTAGGAGGCCCAGGCAGGAGGATCACTTGAGACCAGGAGTTCAAGACCAGCCTGAGCAACATAGAAAGACCCTGTCTCCACAGAAAAAATGTTTTTAATTAGCCAGGTGTGGTAGTGTAGGTTGCTAGTCCCAGCTACTCGGGAGGCTGAGGCAGGAGGATCACTTGAGCCCAGGAGTTGGAGGTTGCAGTGAGCTGTGAAGACGCCATAGCACTCCAGCCTGGGCAATAGAGTGAGACCCTGTCTCAAAAAAAAAAGAAAAGAAAAGTAAGTAGCAGTGATAGCCAGTATGGAAAGCCCAAACTCGATCCACATGGAAATCGGCGCCGTCTGTGCGTGGCTGGGACTGGCAGGCAGGAAGCAGGGGGTGAAATGCTCCAGTCCTCCCGAACAGACAGGTCCACCAGTGGTTTCTGGTTTCTGATGGTGATTCTTAGACAAACTTACTGTCAGGGAGGTGTCAAAACTGAAAGGTGACAGCTGGCAGGATAAAACAGGGTGGGTCTCTTCCGAATCACCGCAGAAAAGACGCAGACAACACAATCCAGACAGGAGGAAAAGGAATGCTAACCGCTGAGCAGATCCTCAGCGACCCCGAAGGAGGGAAAGATGCAGGTGAGGCCGCAGGCTGAGCGGGGAGACGGCAGTTCTGGTCGGACCCACGGCAGGTGTAGCTGGGCCGTGGCCGCCAGGACTCAGGTTTGCTCCAAGAGCCACAGCAACCCCGGGTGTCTGGGGAGCCCGGGGAGTGCCGTGACTGCGGGTGTGGAAGGACGCGCCCATCGTGCCCCAGGGTGGCTGGGGCGGGGCCGGCAGTGAGACCCCAGGGGAAGCCCTGCCCAGTGCTGTCTCCCAGGCTCAGGGCTTGGGGGCAGGACTGAGGCCTCCCTTCTGTTTCAACTGGGGACTGAGGATGGAAGGGTGGGTGGCAGAGCTGCCACCCCCGAGACGCCGAGTCAGCAGGCAGGCCCGCGCAGAGCCAAGACGGGATCTCCGGGAAGGGCCCACCTAAGCCATCGAGGTGCTCCGCAGACACCTGAGGGTGGCTGAGGCCGCTCTGGGAGGCAGTGCAATGAGGAGGAGAACGAGGCCGAGCCCCCAGGGCCCCCACCAGGTTGGGGTGGGCAGGGGAGAGTCCAGAGGGAGAGAGGGAATCTAGGAGCAGCGCAGCCTCCGGTGACACCGCGGCAGCGACGGAGGAGGAGGGAGGCCTGAGCTGTGGGGCAGACGAACGACCACGGGATCCCACACTCCTTCCGTGGTCAGCGGGGACGCCGCGGCTTTGGGTCCCGCAAGGTGGCAGTGGAGGAGGTGGGGGGCCGGCAGGGCCCCTGAGACGCTGGCCATGACGGGACCGGGGAGCAGACGGGAGCTGGAGGGACAGGTGCGGCCTCGCTGTGCACGTGGAGGGGAATGGCCTTCGAGGCCGGCGGGCAGGGCGGGAGGAGTCCCGCAGCCGGGGACAGTACCACCTGAGGCCTGCGGTCTGGGATGCAGGGTAAACCCCGCAGCCAGCCTGGGGGCGGCAGGAAAGTTAGGGAGAAGGAAGGAGCTGGGCCCAGCAATTCGTCACAGAAGACAGAGCCTGGCAGAGAGGGTGCGATGGGGGCAGCGGCAGCTGGACAGGAAGGACCAGGAGGCCGGTGGAGCTGCCCAGGCAAGGGGGCAGGAAGGGGGCAGAGAGGGGTCAGAGAGGGGCAGGTGCCAGAGGAAACCAGCTCCCAGCCTGCCCCCAAGGGTGGGGGACAATCGAACACAAAGACATGCAGACACAGGCCAGGCCACAGCAGCCGGGCCACTCACATCACCACCGACACCTGCGCGTGGGTTTCTCCTTACGGTTAGAGATCGATCGGATCGAGCTTAGGGAAACAAAAGGCGTGCTGTTTGAAAGGCGTCCCTGAAACATGCTGAGAGAGAGGCAGAGAAAAACGCAACACAGAGCGCAGGGTGTCGGTAACATCACGGAAACAGAATCCAGAGCCAGCAGTCAGTGGCGCGAGGAGGCTCCGGCTTTACTGACCACGCTGGAAATACGGTCACCACGTCGTACGAGCCACGCGCCGCGGCATCTGCCGCCGTGAGACTGGCGGGAGACGGCAGCCGAGAGCAAGGTCAGAGCGAGACGGCAACGGGCCACTCCCAGCAGGTGACGGGTCTCCTAGACGAAAGCAGGACGCAGACTCATTTGACAATGGAGCGCGCTGGGCTGATTCATGGGTGGGCGTGACGACTCGCAACTGAAGGCAAACGGACACTCCTCACGGGCACATGGAACGTCCGCAAACCCCGACCCGGCCTGAATCCCCCTGCCCTGAGCCCCTCGGCCTCCCACCCCACCTGGCCAGCAAAGCCACAGCCTAAGACCACCACCAGCTCTGCTTCTCGGTGCCAAGAGCCAAGGGGTGGAGCTGGGGGGTCCTCTGCCCTTGTGGCCCAGCCCCTCTGCAGAGCCTGCCACTCCTGAGCACGCCCCTCCCCCACACTCTGAGCCTGTATGTCTGCGAGGACCCCCCCTCAAACCCCCACTTCGCTCCCAGGGCGTGCCTTGGGCTCCTGCATCACTGGGATGTAAGGCCGCCTCCCTGCCTCCCGCCGAGGAAATCGCTGGTAGAGAGGCCACCAGACCCCCTTTGCTGCAATCCCAGAGGACAAGGACCTCCTCCTCCTCTGAGGCAGGATAACCCACCCCACCCCACACCCGACTCCCCAGAAGTCTCCCCAGGTCCCTGTCCCTCCTCCTGCTGTGTCCTCAGCCTCCCCCCTTCCAGAGTCCTTTCTCTCAGCCCAGCAACATGCCTGGACCTCGCCGATCCTGACGAGAAGACCCTACTCCCCCTCCAGGTACCACCAAGAGCTCCCCTGCCCTCACACCCCCGTTAGCGGGTTGACCTCTGCGTCCCCTCTCCTACTCGCCAGTACCCAGGGCCTCTGTCCCTCCTCCCCAAGGCCACAGGGACCTCCACACCCTCCTCCTCAGCCTCTCTCTGGCTCCGCTCTGATTTCCACGGCAGCAAGGGGCCCCTCCTGCTTCCCTGACCCTACAACCCAGAGCACACACTCCCTGCAGAAGCCCACCTAACATTTGCAAAAACTGAGCAAACACCGGCAGACAAGGATAATTTCAGAAACTCTCCAAGGCTTGGAGCACGCAGGTCTTCCCTGTGCTCACAAACTCAGGGGGTGCGCCCGGCCAGGGCACCTCTGCCAGGTATCCAGGGAGACAAGCTCTCCCACTCTGACAGAATTCGGCAGCTGTGGACGGCTCCCAGTGCTGCTATGGTCTGAGTGTTTGCGTCCCCCCAAAAGTCATATACTGAAATCCTCACCCCAAAGGTGATGGTGTGAAGAAGCGGGGCCCTTGGCAGGTGATTAGGGCAGGAGGGTGGAGCCCCAGGAATGGGATTAGTGCCCTTATCAAAGAGGCCTGAGGGAACTCACTTGCCCCTTCCACCCTGTGAGGACACAGGAAGAGGTCACCGTCCGTGAAATCAGGAAACGGGCCTTCACCAGACGCTGAATCTGCCAACACCTTGACCTTGAACTTGCAGCCTCCAGAACTGGGAGAAATAAACATCTGTTGTGTAGAAGCCACCTGGTCTGTGACATTTTGTTATGGCAGCCTAAACGGATTAAGACACCTGCAGAGCCCGGGCTGCAGGCTGGGAGGTGGCGGAGGCCCAGCACGCACAATTGGCGGCGGAACTGAGGCAGAACCGGGGGAAACCCAGAGATGACTGAGGGGTGGGGTGGAAGCGGACGCAGGTCCCTGCAGGAAAGAGGTCTGTGCAGGTTGGGGGCTGGGGTGACAGAAATGGTGAAATTTGGATATAAATGCTGATGAAATCTGATTTAAACCCACAGACGTTATGGTCTGAAAACATCTGGGTTGTACTAGGAATTAACACCAAAGCTTAACAATCTAAAATCCAACCACTTGGAAGTTTTGTAAACTTTCCCCTAAGTAGCTCTTAGGTTACTGGGATCAAAATCATAAATACTTTTTTAAACAACGACAGTGAGAATTCAACATATCAAAACTTGGGATGAGACCAAAGCCACCACCAGAAGCAAATTCACAGCCTTAAATGCGTCACAACTGTAAACCAAAATGAAAATAAATGAGCTGAGCATTCCAGTCAAGAAGGCAGAAGAGAGAACAAAAATAAACTTAAAGAATAAAAATATCATGAATGACAAATCCCACTTATGAAAAATTACATACATGTAACAAGATGGAAAAACGATGACCAAAACACCAGTGGCCACTGTGTTAGTTTCTATTGTTGCCGTAACAAATTAGCACAAACTTAGTGGCTTAAAACAACACAAATTTATTGTCTTATTTATCGCTCTAGAGGCCATAATCCACAATGGGTCTCACTGGGATAAAATCTGTTCCTTCCGGAGGCTCTGAGAAGAATTTCCTGCCACGTCTCCTCCAGCTTCTAGAGGCCGCCCACCCCGCGCGGCCTGGGCCCTCGCCGTCCACGCAGCCGGCAGCCCGGCACCTTCCGGCCCCTCTCCGAGTCTGAGTTCTGCCCCGCCTTCCACTTTTAAGAATCCT
This sequence comes from Avahi laniger, assembly GCA_963575035.1. NCBI lineage: Eukaryota > Metazoa > Chordata > Mammalia > Primates > Indriidae > Avahi > Avahi laniger. Next base: position 44,638 of record CAUYSK010009091.1, read on the forward strand.
TGTGATCACGCTGTGCGTTTCCTGGATAATCCAGGACGATGTCTTCATTTTAAAGTCAAATAATTAGCAGCTCTACTTTCATCCGGAACCTTCGTTCCCCTTGCGTGTTAACGTAACGTACCCACAGGTCTCGGGGACTAGGACCCAGACGACTCTTGGGCAGAACGTTCTGTCTCCCGCAGTGGCCATCACGAAATGGTGGGATTTCATGATTTTTTCTTTCTTCTTCATGCTTTTCTACACTGTTTAACTTTTTTGTTGGTAATAAACACATATCTTATAGGTTCAAAAAATAATTTTTATTTGTCAGTTATGCAAATGTGAATCACGTTTCATTATGAATAACGGAAAACTAAAGAAAAGAAAGAACAGCTTCCTTTCACAGCACCTACCGATGTGGCCTTGGCAACACTTTGTCTGATCTTTCGTCCTTGTCCCACTGACGACGACCCGCCTGAGGACAGGGCAGACCCTTGCACTGCTGCGTCCCCAGCGCCGAGCACGGGGGCTCTGGCGCAGCAGGCTTAGCAGGCATCTCTCAGACTGAAGATAAATCCCTCTACAAAGGAGGCCCTGGCTCAGGAGGAATGATGTACATGCTCAAAAATGTACTTCAAAGCCAAGATCCGAATAAACACAATGATATTACTTAAGAGTCCTCATACGTAAAACTGCATTCAGAAACAGTCTGAGAACGCGAGCCAGCAGACAGACAAAGCTCTGCTGCTCTGACGCTGGCAAACCTTCATCTGCACAGAGCCGGAAGAAAGACGCTAGGAGTCAGAGGGCCCCACGGGCCGAGGCGGTAGGGTGCTCCCCAGGGCCTGAGCACAGGCCCCGACACAGGCCTCCCAGGATGGAGCCGGGGGCTGCCCCTCCTGGCCTCAGCGAACACCCAGCTCCTCACTCTGGCCAAGCAGAGCAAAGCAGTCTCTGCTGCAAGAGCTCCCCACTGTGACCTGGGCCGAGGCTCTGGGGGCCTCACCGGCCCCTGGCCCTGCCCCCCAGAAAGAAACCCCAAATGGTGAGGGCGCTGCTCAGAGGCCCAATCTGGCCGTGCCATCTCTGAATCCCCTGGGCTGAAGGGAAAAACTGGGCCCAGCTGAGGCCTGTCTGAGATGTTCCACTCAGATCCCTGCTCTGTCACTTCTAGGCTATTGACCGCTGTTTCTTCACCTACAAAATGACACAAGATTACCTACTTCACAGAGTTGTCAAGGGATTAAAAATAAGATGGTGAAGTCACAGTGAGTGAGCTCAGCACTATTACTCCCACTGTACAGATTGGGAAACTGAGGCTCCAAGATGTTACTCGACTCTTTCTGGATCAGACAGGCCTAACGACTGGCCAATCCAGGTCTGCTCACCCCAGAGCTGGGCTCTACCCTTCAGCCCCCCACACTCTGGGACGGGGGTGTCCCCAGAGCGCTACTCTGCAGCCCAGGGACGCCACGGGGAGGCGAAGCCGTGTGCAGATCTCCCCCCGCCGGGCAGTGCCTGAGGAACGGGGGGGAAGGCGGGCTTCAAGCCTCTCCTGCTTTAGCGCCCGGGGTCTGAGTTTGCTGAATTCTGGGTTTGATACAGAACTTGGAGACACCTTCGCCCTGGGAAAAGAACACAGATTCAGGCAGGACGCCGGCACCCTCTGCCCTGCAGCCCAGCAGTGTCCTCCCATCCAACGAGGGGCAGGTGAAGCCAGCGGGGACGCGGGAAGCCCCTGCTCACAGCGCTGGGCGGGGGAGGGCGGGCAGTCGGCCTGCACACCTTGCCGTGGGCGCCCTTCCCAGGCAGCCCAGGCCCCGGCGTTCCCGCGGGGGAGCTGGAAATCAGCCCAGCCGGCACGGCCCTCCCGCCAGCCTCCGGCCGGTTTCAGGACGGGAAGCACAGTTGGAAGCCCACGTGTGGCAGACGCTCTGGCCCCGCTGCGTTTACGACAATAGAGGGGGTGAGGGGCGGTCAGGCCTGGGTACCCCAAGCTGACGTGTCCCCTCCCACGGCCCCCTTCGCTCTCCACATTCCCATCACACCGGCTTCCTTTCCTCGAAGGCCTCATGGCAGGTCTGTTCTGCCCCTGCCTGGAACCTGCTTCCCCAGATCTCCGAGTGGCTGGCTCTGTCTGCCCACGCTGGCCTCCGCTCCAATTTCACCTCCTCCAGGAAGCCCCCCCTTTCTTCTCCCCCTGCCCCCCAACACAACCCTGAACTGTTGTCTTCATAGTCCGGCATTCTGTTCCACTTCCTGATGGCCCTACCAGGCGCTAGTACCCGGGGTCTGTACCCAGCCCCAGCTGGCAGGCGTGAACGCACACGTCAGAGAGGTAGGTGGGGACAGACCAGGGAGGCCCTCTTCTGCTACAGGTAGGAGTTTTGAATTTTCTCCTCGGTGCAATAGGCAGCCCCTGGAGGGTCTCAGGCAGGGGCTGACGAAACCTGATCCCCTCCTCAGTTGTTCCAGGTATGTTGTGAGCATTGCTGGGTACAAGGGCCTCCCTCCCTCTCTGTGAAATGCCTGTTCAGGTGGAATCTAGCTGCGCCTGTGATTCTGCTGGTAAAAGTCCCTCCCCTCACTATAAACTGCCCAGCACACAGAGGTCCCCTAACCGGGGGTCCGGTTCCAGGTGAGATGCTGAGCACACTCCTGTGTCTCCTGCTAGGTGCACCCGTGCAAGGTGGACTAAACGCATGCGCAGCCAGCTGAGGACTCTGGAAAGCAAATAAGGACACACAGATTGAGAAAGAATACCAGAATTTGAAGTACCACCAAACTGGCAGGGAGTTTACTATTTTTTTATTCTCCGGTATCCTTTGGCCTAGATACAAGGCAGCTGAAACCCCAGAAGTAGGTACTGGGTGCAAACAGAGAGCTCAAGGAGAGGAAAAGTATCTCCTGTGCTCAGACAGAGGGGGAATCCCCCAGTTTTCTTTTCTGTTTCCCTTTTCTTTCTCTGTGCTCTCACACCCCGGCCCACAGGCACCCAAAACTCTGAGGAAGGAGCCTGACTCTCCGACTGGAGGAGCTGTGGACCCAGAAAGGTAGAATGAAACTCACTGCTTTTTCTTCTCTCTCCCTCCCAGGACTGTAGTCACAGGAAGTGTGCAACAGACAGGTAAATAGAGCCCCAACCTTCTGGCCAGAGAACCTTCACAGGGAGCCCCAGACACTGGAAAGTGCTAGGAAGACGGCAGAGACGGCTCGGGAAACTGATGTCGGAAAGTGGGCTCACGCGTGTGCCGTGCATGAGTGGATCGGACCCCAAACAACGCACCGCAGGCTCTAGGGACTGACTCACGAGGTGGGCGGATGCCGAGGTCCCAGACTTCCCACCTGGAGGTGCGTACGTGGTACTGACAGGAATGGCGCTGGAGAGGCTTTGGAAACGGACCTGACTTTGAAACCACAATCCCTGAGCATCTCGGAACTCGCAGCCTGAACCCAGGAGGGTCGATCACCTGATGAAACAAAAACATCAGCCTTCTCCACAGCATTTAAACAAGGTCCAGAGTCTCTTAGCATAGTATCAAAATGTCGTGGATACAGTCCAAAACTACTTGGCATACAAGGAACCAGGAATATCTCAACTCCACTGGGAAAAGACCATCGATGGATATCAAGGCTGAGAGAGCACATATGTTGGAATTATCTGACAATAATCTTAAAGCATCTATTATAGAAATACTCCATAAAGCAAAGGCAAAAACTATTGCAATTTACGGAAAGTAGTCTCAGCAAGGAGGAGAAGCTACATATAAAAAAAGAACCAAACGGAAACTTTAGAACTGAAAACTATAGTGACGGGAACTTTAAAAACTCACTGCATAGGCTCAATAGCAGAATGTGTGTGACACGAACAAGTCAGTGAACTTGAGGACAGATCAACAGAAATTATCCAATTTGAACCACAGAGTATAAAAATATGTTTTAATGAAAAGATCCTTAGGGACCTGTGGGAAAATACCAAAAGATCTAACATTCATGTCCCAGAAGGAGAAGAGAAAGAGTGTATTACTGTGCAAATATTTGCATAAATAATGGCTGAAAACTTCCCAAATTCCGGGAAAGGCATAAACCCACAGAATCAACAGATCGGCAAACCTCCAATGAGATAGTTCCAAAGAAATACACTCCCACACACATTATAATCAAACTACTGAAAACTACAGGCATAAACATGGGGAAAGCAGTCAGAGAAAAATGGTATGTTACTTATGGGGGGAAATGATTCAGATAACCACAGATTTGTCATCAAAACCATGGAGTCAAAGGAAGTGGAAAAACATTGTTAATATGCTGAAAGAAAAGAATTGTCAACCCAGAATTCTATTTCCAGCAAAAATATCCTTCAAGAATTACGGAGAAATAAAGACATTCTCAGATGAAGAAAGACTAAGTGTCCTCCAGCAGACATACCTGCCCTGAGACCGCCGCGGAAGGAAGTTCTTCAGACAGAAGGAAAAGGCGCTAGGAAGAAATTGCTAACCTTGGGAATAAAGGAAGAGCAATAGAAACATTATTTATCTGAAAAACAGACTAGTTTCTCGAGTACTTTAAAATACAGAGGAATGACAGCATTGCAATTTCCAACGACGCGGTTTTCGACGGGACGGACGTGGGTGTGTGAAAGACGGCCGGGGCGGAGGGTGGAGGCGAGGGCCCGGGCGACGTCAGGGCTCAGCGCGAAACCCGGAGCGGTGAGACGCAGACCCCAGACGGGCTGTGAGAGTCAGTGTGTTCGCTGTGATCCCTGGAGCAAGCGCTAAAAACTCCATACAAAAAGATATGGTCAAACACAATGGATACATTAAAATGGAATGCTAAAAATTGTTCAAACAGAGAAAAGCAAAACAAACCCAAAGCAAGCAGTAAAAAGGAAGCAGGAAGAGTGAAAATCAATGAACCTGAACGCAGAAAAGTCATAGAGAAAATCAATGACACCGAAAGCCGGTTCTTTATAAAGATCAATAAAATGGATAAATCTCTAGTGAGACTCACAGACGAGAAAAAGAAAGAAAATACAAGTTAAGAATATCAGGAATTTCTTAAAAGGCTATCACTGAGGACCTTGTAGGCATTAAAAAGTTAATGAAGAACTACAAACAACTCTATGCATCTAAATTCAACAATGTAGATGAAACGTGTATTTCCTCAAAAACCATAAACTACCAAAACTCACCCGAGATAGACTAGAGAGTCAAAAGAGTCCTGTCGTTACTAAAAAAACTGAATTTGTAGTTTAAAAACTTACAAAAAAGAAATCTCCAGGCTCAGATGGTTTTACTAGAAAATTCTACTAAACATTTAAGGAAGAAACGACACCAATTCTACACAATATTTTTTAGAAAATAGAAGAAGAGGGAATACTTCCCAACTTATTTTATGAGGCCAACATTACCCTGATACTAAAACTAGACAAAGTTCAATAAAGAAAAAAAAACCTATGAGTTAATATCACTAAAACACAGACACAAAAATCCTCAACAAAATATTGGCAAGTCTAACCCAGCAACGTATAAAAAGTATAACTCGCCACAAAAAAGATACGTTTATCCTGGAAACGCAGACAGGCACAATATTCAAAACTCAGTGTAATCTGCCACACCAACAGACCAAAGAAGAAACAACACATGGTAACATCGAATGATGTAGAAAAACACATGATAAAATTCAGCATCCATTCACGAGTAAAAATAAAAAACTCTCAGCTAACGAATATGGAAAGGAACGTCCTCAACCTGATAAAGAGCGTCTCCAAGAAAACTGAAGCTGACACAAGATCCCACGGTGAAAAACTGTTCTCCCCTAAAATCAGGAGCATTTCCACGACTCCCACTCAGCCTCGAGCCGCAAGGCCCAGACGTCGCATGCACACAGCCGGCGCCCAGCACACACTCCGGGCCAAGGCAGCCTGTGAGCGGGAAGAGACTCCAGAGAGCTCCCCAGAGCCTGTGCTCCCAGCACAGGCGGAAGCCCAGGAAGGGTGCCCGGCCCCAGCACACCTAGAGGAGGGCACGGTTCCCTGATCTGTCCCCCAGTCTCACCGAACCTCTCGACTCCAGCGCCGGCCCTGGGCCAGCAGACAGCCAGACCCACGAACCCGACCTTGGAATCGACACCCGGGAAGGACGCAAGGCCACGAGTTCGAATGCCACAGACCACGCGCTCTGACGGCTCTGAGGACACGGCAGTTGTCCCAGGACCAGGCCTGACAGGAGCCACGCCCGAGGGCAAGGGGCCCCGAAGGAGACGCGGGGGTCAGCCAGCTGCAGGGAGGGGGTGCACCACGGGGGCTCGCCAGGAGCCGCTGTCCCACCTGTTACAGCCCTGGCAGAGTCAACCCTGGGCCTGAGTCCTTGGGGGCCAGCCCGGCGGCTGGCAGAGGATCAGCCAAGTAAGGAGAATCCCCTGGGTGAGCAGCGGCCGCCAGCCCCAGCCACGGCCCCGCCCAGCGAGCGCCGGCAAACACAGGGCGCCCACGCCGCACCGCTGCCCTGCTGGCACTGCCACCGGCCCCGCAGAGCGGCCGTGAGGGCATCGCCACCTCCAAGGCTGCAGAGACAGCACGGCCTGGGCCCACGGGAGCCCACCAGCCCTCGCAGGGCTCTCGCGCCCGGCCAAGCTGGGCGCGCCCTGCTCATCACTCGAGGACAGCTCCACGACGCGGTGGAAGCTCTGCCCACTCGTGTTCACGGCCCGGCCCCGGGGCCACCACCTTGCAGGGGCTTCCCGGGCTGCGCTGCACCATCTGCTGACGGCGCCATCGAGCACGCCAGGCTGCGAGCCAGGGCGAGCTGAGCCTGTGACCTCGCCCTCCGTTCTCCACACGGCTGCCCAACAGAGTGTCTGAGCCATGAATCAGACCTGTCAGCCGTCTGCCCAAACCCTGCAGCGGCTCCCACCACGTGACTGCCCTCGCTAGCACGGAGTTCTTCCTCTTCACTCCAAGTTCCGGCCACCAGAGCTCTTCTTTCTGTCCTTGACACACTTGAGCTTACAGCCTGCCCCAGGGCCTCTGCACCTGCTGTAGCTTCAACCTGGAACGACCTTCTTCCAGAAGTCCTGATCGTCACTCGAACGTCTCCTCCTCAGAAGGACCTTGGCTGGACGTGCCCCGTCCTTGTCACGCCCAACTCTGCGTCATGTTCTACTTCTCATCACACCATGTCCCAGTCCCAGCATGTGGGCTCTACACAGGGTCACTGTCTTCCCTCTGCCAGATCTCAGGACAGCAGAGCTTTCTCGCTGGGTCTGCGGCCCCCAGACCAGAGCCCGGCGCCACACTCCGTAAATAGGGGAAGGGGGCTTCACCTCCGCAGGATCTGCCCCCCATCTCAGCAGGGCGTGAGGCTCCCGTCCCAAAGCCTCTGCTACGCATAGTGGGCCAGGTTCACTGCCTTCTGGAGCAAGAACAGGCGGAAGACAAGTGTTTGCACGGAGAATTCTGGTGCTCTGATTTCTCCCCGTTTATAAAGCATTCGGGTCGCTTGCGTGGAGGTGGGCAGACGGGCACTGGGACAGTCTGACATGACTGTCTCAGCAGCAGGGGACTCTGACGGGACGTCGGGAGGCGTCGGGACCATCTGACAAATGACTGCCTTGGGGGTTCACGGAGCTCAGCAGCGCCGAGGGAGAGCGCTCGAAATGCCAGCTGGAAGGGGAGCTGAGCAGCCCCGGGGCAGGCCGGGGACAGACACAGCGGCTGCCACTGCCACGAGCAAGGGTGCCAGGGCGAGGGCCACAGGCCCTCCTACAGTGCGATAACCATCCCGCAGCCCCACAACCGAGAGCCTCTTATTTCTTTCTAGGCAAAACCTTTGAGCGGAATCCTTTCTAACTGTATTCATGAAATGCTTTCTCCCAAAATGACACCCATGTGCGTAGATGAGGGGAGAATCCCTGGGGCCTCTCGGAGAAGGGCCTCCGCCCCAGGGTGCTTGGCTGGCTTCCCGAGTGCCCTGGTGCTGTCTGCTAGGGACCCTGCCCTCCTGGCCTCTGTCTCCCTCCTCAGAGCCTCCAGTCCCACCCAGGGTCCCCGGGACGCAGCGGGGCCAGCCCGGAGCCTGAAGGGCGCTGTTCCTGGTCTTTAATGCCCCCTCAGGTACCCACCCACTCAGCCACCCTTCCCGGCAGCAGGCTCAGGTGAGGCCCTGGGCCCAGGGAAAGGAGCAAGGAGGCTGGGGCAGGGTGGCTGCTGTCCTGGACCTCTGCTCCCTTCCCCCTGCAGCTCCTCACCTGACCGTGGACTAGAATTCTGCAGCCACGTCGTCCACAAGAAGTTACAAGGAGGGACGGCCCGGCTCAGCAGAGGCACAAACGCCAATCCACCTGAAGCCTCCGCGTTCCCTGCTAAGGGCCAGTTAGGAGCCAGCATGCTTCCCAGGGCTGTGCGGGCAGACGCCAGCAAAGCCACCTGCCGGCCACCAGTGGCCAGAGGCCTGGGGCCATGGGTGATGGGGCTGGAGAAAGGCCACCTCTCTGGGGCCCAGGTCACGGTATGCCCCCAAAGCTGCCTCATGAGACGGCTACTCCCCTGGCAGCAGTGACCCCGGCCTGACCTTCAATCCCAACTGAGCACAGCCTCCCAGTCGGCCCCTGAGCCTGGAGTCTGGGGTCTCGAGACGCTGCAGAAAGGTGGGGGCTGAGTTTCTACCATCAGATGGCTCTGGCCCTGCCACCTCACCAGCTGGGGCACCTCTCTGTGCCTCAGTTTCTCCTCTGTAAGGTAGGTGGGGGAGGGGGTCGCAAGAGTGAAATGCCGCAGTGCTTGCTGAGGGCAGGGCAGGCCCCGGCACCCCACTGGCCCCCGGTGCCCGCTCCCACCTCTCCCCGCGCCACCCCGCCCTTCCCGCTGCCCCCCGAGTTCGAGCCAGGGAGGCCAGCACGGTCAGCCTGTGACCCTGGTGTGTGACCCATGCGTGTGCCGGCAGCACCTCTGGTCCTCTTCAATGTCCCCAGCCTCCGCCCGGGCTGCTCCTTCCTGTCAGCCAGGTCTCCCCTGGAGCGGCCATGCGGCCCCCGCCTGCACCGCACGCACATCGCCGCGACCACCGGCTCTCTGACCTGCCGGCCAGGACTCTGCCACCACCAGGCTGACGCTCCCTGGGAGTCCCCTGTGCACAGCCGGGGTGGGAGACTGGGAGAACCGGTCTCGCTGTTTCTGGGGGCGGGAGGCAGATGTGCTCGCAGGCCCAGGCAGGGGGCTCCCCGCTCACC
>CAUYSK010009092.1:0-15898 GCA_963575035.1 Avahi laniger
GGGCACGGTGGCGCATGCCTGTAGTCCCAGCTACTCGGGAGGCTGAGGCAGGAGGATTGCTTGAGCCCAGGAGTTTTAGGTTGCTGTGAGCTAGGCTGATGCCACGGCACTCTAACCCAGGCAACACAGTGAGACTCTGTCTCAAAAAAAAAAAAAACAAAATAAAACAAAACAAAACAAAGAAAACACAGCTCTGTGGGGCTGAAACCCTGACAAAGCTCTTTCACACATCCCTGGGGCCTAGTTCTTTCCTGACCATCATAGCCCTTGGCACTGGCCTATTGTTCTTATTAAAAATAATACACAAAATAATTACACAGGCACATGTGCGCTCTTTTAAAAGACTGGGAGATGACATAACTTCTTTCTAAGTTTCAAACCATTAGATTATGCAATTCAGGAAATTGCTATATGCCCTTCGAGAATACTCATCATCTAATTAAAATTTTACCCTTGGTCCAAAACAACTACCTCTTCGTTGCCCAACTCTTGGCGACCCAAGCTTCAATTGTTCGTAAGCAGAGCTTCACCGAACCTTCCAGAGAGCTGGAGCTCCAGTTAACTGACTTAGCTCAACACCCCACACTGCACTCATTACCAAGCCCCTGATCTGCCAACATATAAAATCCTGTATTAAAGGGAAAACGTTAAATTGTCTACTGATATTTATTTAAAAAGTGATATACACATAAAACTGTATTCTCACGTCATGACACCATGTAATAATAGTTAATGGAATAGGGTGAAATTGCACCAGACGTCCTTCGGATAATACACGGATGAATGAACGGTCAGACCCCTTAAGTGTTCTCAGATGATTCTGGAAATTACAAACTTCTAAGCTTAAATTACATGTTTTTAAATCCTTTACTTCCTTTTTTAAGGAAATAAAAGGGATTCTGTCTTAGCTCATTCAGGCTGCTATAACAAAATACCATAAACTGGGTGGCCTACAAACAAGAGAAATTTACGTCTCACAGTTCTGGAAGCTGGAAGTCCAAGGTCAAGTCCAATTTGCTGGCAGATTCCATGTCTGGCGAGGGCCCTCTTCCTCATTAATTGACAGCTGTCTTTTTGTCCTCACATGGTGGAAGGAGCAAAGGAGATCTTGGGTCTCTTTTGTAAGGGCACCAATCCCATTCATGATGGCTCTGCCCTCGTGACCTAAACACCTCCCAAAGGCCCCCACTTCCTAATACCATCTCCTCGGGGTTATGATTTCAACATATGAATCTCGGGCAGACACATTCAGTCCATAGTAGATGCACAGGCAGCATGACTTAATAAAGAGGCGGAACTGGAGAATTAACCTTCGGTGACATTGAAGGACTTGGTAGATGGAAGGAACAGAGCTACAGTTTTTTCACTTTGACAAGGCTTTTGATTTTGTTCTGCTTAGCTGTTCCTCAATGCATTGTAAATTATGAATAAAAATTACTCTATGTCAGCTTACAACCTGTTAAAGAGGTGAAACATTTCAAATTCATTCCACTAAATTTTACAACTAATTATGTAGATGTTCCATATTTATTATTCTAAATGATGTCTTTGTATTTCTCTGAGAAAGAATGTGATGATAAGGGCTCAAGTTTCATATGCAGTTAAGCTGTGAAGAGGACTCTGCTAACCACACATCAATATGGCACATGCTTTTGTTTTTTCAACTATGGTTTTTTTTAATGAGCTTCCTATAGTTTTTTGCTCTGTCCCCATATGGCCAATGGCCCACATTTGCAAAATGATGCCTAAAGTTGCTGCCGTGGAACAAAGACCAGCAAATTGGCTTATATGGTGGACAAAGTCATGGCTTTGGACCCCTTAGCCCATCCCCCAGCCCATTGAGGTAAATCATAACTAACTTTAACACCACAAAGGTTTTGAATTTGTTGGGAGAGATCGCGAAGGGATTTGCTGAAAACCTAGTTCAGAATTAATCCCAGGACCCATATAAAAGCTCTCTCATGTGGGTCTTCCTAGATCCAAGATTAGTACAATATTTTCATCAATAACCCTGATGCAAGGAAATGTACCATTACTTGTGAAGAAGCTACAAGCTGAGTCACCCCTTCAGAAGTGGGAACAGAACTTAATAACTGCGTAATGATATGTCTACAGCATTTCCTATGTGCCAGGCACTGTTCTAAGAGCATTCACATGTATTAACTCATTTAATCCTCACAACCTACCCTAGGAGGTGGAACACTAATTTTAGAGATGAGGAAATTGAAATTTTGAGAAATTAATGGACATATCCATCTAGGTAGAAGTGGTCAAATACCCAGAGAAAAAAATTCCAACAGGATTAGTTCAGAGAAGGAAGAACAAACAGCAGCAATGAAACACGGTGGTAGAACTAAGGATAGCAGGGAATAAAAATGCCTAGTGGTCCTCTGTTAGTTTTCTAGGGCTGCCATCACATACTACTATAAGCTTAAAACAACAGAAATTTAGGGTTGTCGTGAGGATTAAATAAGATATATTTGTAAATCATTTGAATGGTATTTAGCATATAATAAGCATTATATATGCTCTCCATAAAATAAATAAATGAAAATAAAGGTCCACATACTCTTCTTCATCACAAAGAATTTGATTTGCATCCATAGATTTATTCATTCAGAGATTGTTCACTGAGGGCTTCTCTGTGCCAAGCATCCTTCTAAGAGCTGAGGAATAAGGCAGTGAACATAACACACACAAGTTACCTTCTTCAGAAAACATAGAAATAGACAACTAAAATGATAGACCATGTCTGGTAAGTGCCATGGGGGAAAATAAAACAGCCTAAAACGACTGGGCATTACCAAGGGTGGACTTAGGTAGGCTAGGCTGAAGTAGGAAGCTGCAATCTTAAATAGGAGGTCGGGAAAGGCCTCACTGAGAAGCATCTTCTGAGAGAAGACCTGGGTGGGCTCAGGGCCAGGGGGACTCTGGGGAAAGAGCATCCTTGGGAGCAGGAACAGCAAGTGCAAAGGCCCAGTGGCTCCTGGTGTCTAGAGCTCAGTGGCTGCTTCAGATTAGCTGACTGTGAATGGGCACAATATGTTGAACTTTCATAAATTCCATTTGTCCTATTTGCAGTTAGAACCTCTTAACCTTGATGTACAATTTCTCCCCAAAATGTTTAGACATTGATACTTTGATTGTAAATTTAGAGCCTCAACACTTTTTAGAATGCAGATTCAATGCTGGCTATAGTGGAATGCAGATGCAGTGATTTGGACTCGTGGCGCTGTGCTTGAACAATCACCCTGGCGCTGGGATGCTCGCCAAGAGTGTGGCACCAGGAACCACCCTCATCGCTCTGCAGCTGCACTGTAAGACTGACCAATAGATCTGGGCTTGGCAGCCAAAAGGGAATGCGGACATGGTCGAGGTGCTTAGCAGAGGGGAACCACAATAATAAAAGAACTGGACAGTAAACCCGGAGGGGACATGTAGGAACTGAGCATGCAGTTATTTAGTTTGAAGAAGGGATGTTTCTCTGTTCTTACCTACTTCTGAGAACAAATTGAAAGAAAACGGGCTTAGCTTGCAGCATGATGACTTTAAGGACATTTATGAGAAGGGGCTTCCATGCAGGAAGGCTTGTTAAACACTGCAGACTGTGTGAGCTGGCCTGGTCTCTGAAATTACTGAAACGAAGACGCATATGAAAGAAAGTCCTCCACCTGTAACTTTTAACCTTGTTATGGGGCTGACTTATTTTCAGAACTATGTTATCATGAAGCAAATTTATTGTTTAAAAAAAGTAAGAATTACAAAAAAAAAATATCTTAGGTAATGTCTCTCTAGAATTGTGCCTTGCAGAAAGAGTGACCAGCCACCCCTGAGTAAGTCCTCCAATGTGGACAGACCGTGCTTTGAAATATGAGAGTGAATGGCATCTGTTAATTTTTTCTCGACCTTTGGGGCCTCGCTTTACATTGATACAGAAATGTTCTCTTTTAGCATTCTAATTACTTGCATATGATTTGTGACTGTAAATGCCTATAAATAAATTTCTCACACTTCCATGAAAATATTGCCAAATACTCTGAAATTTAAAATTATCATATTTGTGACATGGTGACAGATTCTTAATTAGAGTTATCTTGCTATAGAATTTTCATAAGTAACATGTTTTAAAAGCATGATTTGAATTTCTAATATTGGATTTTTTTAGAGTATAGAAAATATACTATTTTGCGGCAAGAGGATTACATTAGAAGCCATCGGGTTTTTTGTTTTTGGAAAGTACTGATAAATGTAATATCCTGTTTCAGCAGCTCTTTCGGCCAGCGTCCCCATGCAGGTAAAGTTTGTTTTTTTCATTCTTTCCCCTCCGGTTATTCTTAAGGTTTGGAAGAGCAGGTTCTTTTGATATGAAGAGAGGTGTGGCCGATGAGGGTGTGGCTCTAATTCCGTCAGAGGACGCAGAATAAAGGTGCAGGCTTGGGAAAGGCTTCCCCTTTCGGGGACTTGGCAGCAGGGACAATACTTGAAAAGCAGCCCTCAGGTGCCCTTAGCTGGCATCTTAGTCCTGTGTAATTCTAGAAGATTCTGCTCTGGGCTGTCCCTTGCGCCCCAACAAGAATTCCTTCCTTAGCGACAAAGCATGAGAATGAGGTCCTTCCAGCTCCTCTTACAGGCATTGTGAGGATGAAACGGTTCAAAGTTTTAAAGATTCACCTGAGGTTGAAATACTATTTCCTAGAAAGTCTGTTAAACACCCTCTGTATTTCTTCTGCTTTTCTTTAAAGCATGAAATTCTAAAGACGTTCACATCCCATCTTTAATCTCTAGTTCAACTTAGCCTCACTGAATCTCACAGGATGACCGGGCCAGATGCAACCTAAGAGATCGTTATGATGCATAAATAAACCCAGCCCGAGGAGGCGAAAGGACCCTGTTCCCACGACTCAGACCACACCCCAGACTCTCCCTCGGGGTTTCTCGGCCTCAGCACTACTGATATTTGGGATAGATGATTCTGCGTTGCGGGGCCGTCTTGTGCACTGTGCGATGGTTAGTAGCAGCATCCCTGGCCTCGCCCCACTAGATACCAGTAGCATTCCCCTCACCCCAGTGTGACAACCAAAGATGTCTCCAGACGTTGCCAGATGTCTTCTGGGGGCAAAATCAGCCCTGGTTGAGAACCACTGGTCTAGCAGTTCCCCCAGCCCCCTGCCCACGGGAGTGCTCAGTTGTAAAAACGAGAGCTGTCTGGGCAAGTGCACCTCACTTAGTCCACTCCTCCCAGTCAGCTGCTCATTGAACCCAGTCTTCCTTATCGAACCCTTCCTCAAGAGGATGGGTATATTCATACCTAACGGGTGCGGTGAGCACCGTCTCGGGGATGGAGACTTTTGAAGCTCTGACTCGGGTGGGGCAAAAGCAATATCTGTAACCTAAACATGTGTAACCCCATAATATGCTGAAATAAAAAAAACCCTCCTCAGGGAGAGATAATCCTGGTTCACTGGCCCCCAAGAATCATGAAATCATCTTCTGGTTTCACAATTGTCCCTACGGAATGTCCTGTGGCTATGTCCTGTCTCTCCAGCTCCTTCCCCTGCTCCCTGAGAGTAGAGGTGTATCCTCCCTGACTGGCATAGTTTATCCCAGGACCGTCCCTACTGCTGGGGACACTGCTGGGGACGAGGCAGAAATGAGACACTAAAGAATTTGTTCTCTCTTTCCCACCCCCCCACACCATGTGTGGGCACCGAGGAAAGGCCATGTAAGCACACAGCAAGAAGGTGGCCATCTGCAAGCCAGGAAGTGAGCCCTCACCAGGAACCAACCATGCTGGCACCCTGACCTTAGACTTCCAGCCTCCAGAACCGTGGGAAAGCAAGTTTCTATCGTTGAAGCTACCCAGTCTGTGGTATTTTGTGATGGCAGCCAAGGCAGACAAAGACATTCCCTCTCTCCCATGAGCTAGAATCTCTGCCCAAGAGACACTTGGTTCACTGATGCACTTCAGGAAGCTCGTAGCCCTGCAGCTCAGCCTTCCTCCATCACATTCTTGAAAAGCGCTACATTGTTCTTCACCTTGACTTTCTCATTTAATCCTTGTGAGGTAGGCAATATTGTTATCAATATCTCCATTTCCCAGATGAGGAAGTCAAAGCTCAGAAAAGTTAGCAAGCTTGCCCAGCTTAAGACCAATCTAACTGGAGGGGCTGGAACTAGAACACAGGTCGGCAAGGCGCCTCTGATCGTCTGCCTTACATCTGCAAGGGGATCCTGCTCCGTGTGTTTTTGCTTTTGTCCCTGATCGCTGGCCTTCTAGCTTGTTCCTTCACTGGGCGCTGCTATGGTTGGATATTTGGTCCCCAGTGTTGGTCGGGGCCTAATGGAGGTTGTTTGGTTCATGGGAGTGGATCCCTCATGAATGGTGCAGTGCCGTCCTCACGGAGGTGAGCGAGTTCTCACTCTCAACTCCTGAGAGAACTGGCTGTTCAAAGAAGCCTGGCACCTCCTCTGCCCTCTCTGTTGCTTCCTTCTCACCATGTGATCTCTGCACGTGTGGCTTCCCTTCACCTCGAGTCATGAGTGGGAACGGCCTGAAGCCGTCGCCAGAAGCAGAAGCTGGCACCGTGCTGCTTGCACAGCCTGCAGAGCTGTGACCCACATAAACCCCTTTTCTTTAGAAAGTACCCAGCCTCAGGTCTTTTCCTATAGTAACGCAGATGCGCCAAGGCAAGTACCCCAGCTCTTCCTTACCCGTAGGCAAGGCCCCTAAGCTCCAGGCCTTCTCTCTTGGCTGAGCTGCCTACACACCGGTGCAAACTCAGACCCACTGACCTGGCATCTTGAGTCCAGCCCACCCGGTCATGTGAGCGTCACCCTCTGCCCGTCCCTGCGCAATGATGCTTTGGGCTATTGTCTGCTTGGTTCTCAGGTTCAGCTGTGCTCCAGAAACTGGTCCCACAACATCCTTCTCCCTTTGTCTACAGATTTCTGGACAACAATGCCCCAGCCCTTGAGTGTAGGTCAGGTTCCCACACCTGTGCTCAGAGCTCAGACATGGTCACGTTGCTGCCCTGACCCTAGTCCCTCTCTTAAAGCAGCCTTGCTCTACCTCTCAGTAGAGGACTCTTTTCTTCTGCTGCACACAATATGAGCCCTCAAGGAACGTTTATCATCCAGCTAGGGCATTAGGGCCTTGTCATGGGGAGTGGGAAATAATGCAATTGCTAAATCATCCGGGCGAGTCGGAGGAGCGAGCAGCAGCCACGCACCCTGCCCAGCGGTGCCGCAGACCACAGAGGCTGTGCGTCCAGAGGAGAGAGAGGCGGCTCCACACTGGCCGGGTGGGAGAGGCCCTGGAGGAAGGGGACTGTGGCAGGGCCAGGCACTGGGGCACAGGCTCTGAGTCCAGACCCATCAGGCCTCCCCTTCCCATTCATCCATCCACCCACTCATTCACTCATTCATTTATTCATTTGTCAAATCTTTATTATGTTCCAGGTGCTACGGTAGGTGCTGGAGATACAGCAGTGAACGAGCTCCCAGAGGAAATCAGACAATGAACAAATTAGATCCTGGGACAACAGCTCTGGAGGAACCACCAGCGTGATGGGATAGAGAGCCCCAGGGGAGGCCAGTTCAGGTGTGGGAGAAGGAAAGGCGTTTCAGGAGGTGGGGAGAGCAGGCAGGGGGAAGGAACAGTGGGTGCAGCCGCCCCCAGCTAGGGAAGCACTTTTCGAGACTGAGGAACAAGAGGGAAACCAATGGGACTGAAGAAATGTAAGTATAATTTTTTATAATTTGAACTATGAATTAAATTATTCTGAAACACCTAATAGATTTTAGGAGAAATCCACAAAATCACAAAATGAACCATTCTATATTTGGTTGCATCCTAAATACTGAAAATAAACTCTTGATCCTCTGGGCTACGTACTACTCATAGATTAGAAAACTGAGTCACAGATGACATGTCACCCAAGGTCACAGAGCTGAGAAGTGGGAGAGGCAGACTCCAGGGCTGCGCTCAGCTGTGACACCACACACCTCTCAGGACTTTTTTCTCCGAGGCACAGTCCGTGGGCAGCTGTAGCAAGGAGCCTGTTGGACCCCAGCCTTTTCACTTGCCATTTCCAAGCTCTGCAACTTCAAAAAACACCTAGTGTCTGCAGATCTGGTGGCATCTAGCTGGGGCCTCAGGAGGTGATCATTGGAACTGTTCTCCTACCTTGACCCTGTGACCAGCACCCGTGGGACCTCCAGAGCCATGTGCTTCCTCTCACCTGCCTTGTGCGGGCTTCCCAGAGAGCACCGTGGTCCGAGCTAACTGCTGGCACTGAATCTCGCCTGTGCTGTGGGACCCGGGCAACTCACTGGCCTGCTACAGGCCTTGATTTCCCCATCTGAAAAATGGATTTAGTAATGTTATCCGCCTCAGAGAGCTGTTAGGAAAATACATAAATTAGTTCTTAGAACAGTGCCACACTCATTACCTGAGAGTTCCCACATAACCACAGTTCATAAACTCAGGGATTCCAGCATCGATTTAACACTGGTACCAAATCTGTAGTTCATATTTCGACTTCACCAATTGTCCCAATAATGCCTTTTCCAGTCTCAGACCCAGTCGGGCCACACACTTATTTGTTATGTCTCAGATATCACTTTTTAAGGGAGTGTTTTGTTACAAAGAAAGAAAACAGATTAAAAAGACATCATATTGTTTGCATATGTAGCCTATTGCCACTTTGACTTCCTTAATCTTCTAAATTCATGAGTCTGCCCTTCTCCCGGCGTCCAGCTCCGTCTAGGCCCCAAATAAACACGGCAGCTTTTTGCCCCACCGGCCCCTCCCTCCGCTGCTCCTCAGCCCTGCTCCCGGAGTCTGGTCCATCCCCGTCACGGTGAAGGCCACGTTCTTACGGTGCTAGATCCTCACCCACCCGGTACGTAACCTGTTGTATATACCGTTTCTAATAATTGCTGGAGGGAATCCATACCCTGGAAAAAAACTGCGCCTGCCGTTGGCAAAGAGATGGGAACCTGTATCATTTAAACCTCTTCAACGTGAGCAGCCACTAAGCAGTTGCTTGCGTTTTGTTCAAATGCAGTGGCCAATCGCTATCTTGCCATGTGTTAGATGAAGGTGACTTAGGACATATGACTTCTTCGTCCTTGAGAGTTTATTTTCATCTTATCTGTCTTTGCAGCAAGAACTAGTCTTGCCGGGGGCCTGTTGACTAATGCTGCAGGGCTCTCTGCAGCTTTGCTGAGCTTACTGTTCAGACAGTAGTCAACTGCTTGCGTTTCATAATAAGGAGAAACGTAATCGTTTTAACAAATGAAATTAATTGAGAGGAATAGCGAGTATATTGCTAAAAGCACCGCCCTACTCTCAGGAAACAGTCCTGGAGGCATCTGGTGCTAGAGGGCTGTGGGCTACAAGCCCTGTTCCTTCGCACACCCTGGTGGGCCTGCACAGGAGCCGGAGAAGCCTCCAGACCTAACGGCAATCCCACCTGTCCCGGAAGGTACTAATATCCCTTCTCTCTCAGTTCAACTTGGGTCTCAGCACTGATTCCGGGGACTTGCCCTGGGAATGGAAAGAATAGGGGAGGGGGTGGGAAGGTCAGGCTTTCAGCGCTTCCAGGGAGGGCCGTGTCTTTGCACACTGGCTGCTGCATCTTCCAGCCGCAGTGCCATCGATTTAGAGTCACCAGAAGCCTGAGGAGAGAGAAATGAAACCATAGGTAGTGCAGGGGTTTCCGCTGAGAATGCAGCTGTCATTCAGATGACAGCCCCTGAGGCCAGGCCTTCGCGGCTAGGTGGGGCTCAGCAGCGGGCATTTTAGGCAGCATTACCGGAGGACACGCTGGGGTGATTAGGGGCAGCCTAGTTACAGTGGAAACCGATTACAGCCAAGCTCCTCTGGCCAGAAGGGCAAGGGGAGACGCATGGTAGAGCACGAGGGTGCTGCCACCTGGGGGACCAGGGCTTCTGGTTCTGTCCCTCCCGTGGCCACCTTGAGAATGTGGCTCCTGCCTTTCTTTTTCAGGGCTTTGCATCAGTGCTCTGCCTTCCATGCCCTTCCAGGCTCCCTCCTCAACCCCTAAACCTTGTGTCTGCCTTGGCACAAGTGCAGGAGAGGGAGATCAGAGACACCTGTACCCAGACATGGAGAGTGTCCCTTTGCCCTCCAGCCACTCACTGGTAAGGGAGTTTTAAAAACCTGGCTAAATCTGAGGCCACGGTGGAACAGCAATCCTGTTTCACTGTGCTCAGGTTAAAATCCATTGTCCTCCCAAGCCCCTGGGCATGTGGTCCGAAGGAGCCCTCCCGCCTCCCACCTTCGCTCCCACCTTCGCTCACTGTGCTGGTTTCTCTGGCTCTAACTTGCCAAGCTCCTGTGCTCTCACTGTTCCTTCTGCCTGGAACTCTCCTCTCCACATCTTCACTGCTGAAGTATCAAAATGTCACCCTCCTCCTCCTTTTCAAACTACCCCATCTAAAGCGCCTGGTTATTCTCCATCCTCTCGCCCTGTTTTATGGCCACTCACCACTTCGCAGCGGACCGGGCACCGGGCTACCGCCGTATCCGGCATCAGACACAGGGTGGGCGCGCAGGTGGCGCCCTGTGCACATTTGTGCTGCAGGGACAATTACGATCTAACCCAGAATCTCCAGATCGCCCAAAAATTGGGCAGCATCAGCTTCCTCCCAGAAAGTGTTTCCGGAGTTAGTTAAAAATCACTGTTATAAATAAACGCTCTGTTTTCTCAAAACAACAACAAAAATGTAATTTAAAAAGGGAGGGTGGGACTGAGAGAAAAAAATACAAGAGGTATTTTTTTTTATTCAATGCACATAATTTCCATGTACATTCTGATTCCACAAACCAACTGTAAAAAGATGTCTGTGAGATAATCAATTTGAGTATGGGCTAGGTATTAGATGACATTTAAAAACTACTATTAATGTTGCTAGGTATAATAATTGCATGCTGGTTGTCTTTTAAAGCCCTTATCTGTCAGTCATCCATGCTGAAGTATTTACAGGTGAACTGATATATCTGAGATTTGCTTTAAAATGCATTAGCGAAAACCCCAAACAGCAAAAAACTGAAGAGCGGAGGGATAAGGTTGGCAAAATGTTGGTAATTGTTGACACTGGGTTTGGATTCATGGAGGTTTATTACACTATTCTTTTTGTGTAATTTTGAAATTTTCCTAAAGAAAGATATTTTAAAAGCCACAATCTCCAACTCTTAAACCAGGATGTACCGTTTTTTTCCCATTAGCCAATTCAATCCGTATGTATTGAAATTCTGCTGTGTTATTAATGAAAGCACTGTGGTAGGAAGTGTGAGAGGTACAGAATCATGTAAGACATGCTCAAATATCAAATATGTACAGGATAAATATCTGTAATAGTTTATATTTGGCCACTTGGGCATGATAAACCCTGGCCCTTCCCAGATGCTAGACATGCTGATTAAATAAACTCATGGGATCTACAGTCCCACGGCCTTGGTTCTAAGGCTGACTGCCTACCCGCTTACTAACCAGGTGACCTTGGACAAGCTATGCACTTTTTCTAGGCCTCTGGTTCTTCATTTATGAAAAGCAGCTGATGGTAGTACTTTGTAGGCTGGTTATGAGTAATATGTAAGATAATAACAGACCTAGCCTTAGGGCCTGCCAAGGCTACTGATCAGGAGTCAGTGATTATAGCTAACATCACTGCCTAGTTGGGTAGTCCTTTGTGTGATTACAAAAAGGAGTCCCTTTCTCAAGGGTTGGCATGGCCCTGAACAAGGGCAAAGGGCTTGGTGAGTGGAGGAACAACTGTTTTACCCCCGGGCTGGGCTCCCTTTGTAGAGCGCAATCTGGACATCACATGTAGGGCCTCCGAGGCTTCCCAGGCCCACCCTGATCCCCGCCAGATTTCCCAAGGGGAATAAAAGCTCCAGAGCTTGCCTACAATTTAGCATATGGGTGAATGTGCTCAGCGCCTAAAAAGCAGTTGCTTCGTGTTAGCCAGCTTGTGTTTGGGGGTTGCTGTGGCAGGACTGCAGGATTTAAAAAAACATCTACACAGCAGATGCTTTGCTGTACAACCACCCCCGCCCCCCTGCCCCGAGGCCCCACCGCCTCACCCCCACGCTGCCCCACCACCAGCAGCCTGAAGCTCACCGGGCTGGGGTCCTGTTAAACGTGTCATTCCCAGTACTCAACAGATACCAGAAAATCCTATTGATTTGTTTTTAAAATGTAGTCTAAGTTCTCGTAAAAAGTGATAATAGGGATGGTGACTAATGTATTAATGTAGATTAATTTGCTTGTTTCACTCAGACTAAAAGTTACATTGTCACTGGGGTTGATTAAACCTTATCTTGTCTTGCAGCCCTGGTCGCCTCCGTCTCCCCCTCTAATTAAAAGGCCAACAGTGCTGCCCCAACAATCAGGCCATTCTCTCCAGCATGTACTTTGCTATGCAGAGGATTGAAACGTACCATCCACATCCCAGCTGCAAGCACCATTAACACTTCACAGATGGCCACACAAGCACACATCTGTTTTGCAGATGCAGAAGAAGTTGGAATGTGCCTGTGTAGATGGCCATTGTGCAGAGACACACGCCTCACTCACACAAAGTGCTGTGCCGCAGAGGGAAATGTACATGATTCCCATGTACCGTATTTAGGTATGGATAGATGCCACATGCAGACATTTGGACGTCTTGAAAATTCAAATGCATTCCAATTATAGACTATCTGAAAGGCTGGAGAAATAGTTCACAAAGTTGGTGCTTTTGCCAATGTTACAGTGAAGGATCTCAGGGAGCTTTCATCAACATTAAAATCTTTATAAATGCTACAGTTTAGAAATTTTTTAAGAAGTAAAACATCATATAAGTACATATATACTCATATATATATTATATACACACGCGTACAATTGTATACATTTATAAAACTTGAATTACACCAGAAAAATGACAGTTCAAAAAATATTACCTCAAAGGGTCAAGTGAAATTAAATCAAAATTCACATATGAAGATAAATGAGAACAAGCAGAGCATGTCACACAGTTTGTCTTGGAATAATCTGATGACTAAGCCTGTTGTCTCCCAGATAACAAGTGTAATGATCATTGAATAGAGCAAACAGGATGTGTTATATCAGTGCATTAAAGTATGGTGTGTGTCTACATTTGCTGAGGCAGGTCAGTCTAGTGATAGATTTCTTTTAGGAGTCTGCCCGAAATGTTGGCCCCAGCTGTGTCGTGAATAACAGCCTCTCCACTCTTCAGTACATATTGATTTCTCAAAGAGAACAAGATGCCTTCACTGCTATAGGATTTATATCAGATGAAACTCTTTTAAAGAATTTTGATGTGGATGTGGTAAAAAGGGAATGCTTATACATTTTTGGTGGGAATGCAAATTAGTATAACCTCTATGGAAAACAGTATGGAGATTCCTCGAAGAACTAAAAGTAGACCTACCATTCCATCCAGCAACCACGTTTACCCAAAGGAAAAGATGTCACCATATAAGAAAGACGTATGCACTTGTATGTTTATCACAGCAAAATCCACAATTGTAAAGATATGGAATCAGCCTAAGTGCTCATCAGCTGATGAGTAGATAAAGAAAATGTGGTGTGTGTATATATATACCATGGAGTACTACTCAGCCATAACAAAGAATGAAATGTCTTTTGCAGCAACTTAGGTGGAACTGGAGGCCATTGTCCTAAGTGAAGTATTACTATCTCAGGAATGGAAAAACAAATACCGCATGTACTCACTTACAAGTGGGGGCTAAATGATGGGTATACGTGCTCATACAGAGTGGTGTAATGGACTTTGGAGACTCAGAAAGGGGGAGACTGGGTGGAAGATGGGGGATCAAAAATTACCTAATGGATACAATGTATAATGTTTGGATAACAGGTACACTAAAAGCCCTAAGTTAACCACTATACAGTTCATCCATGTAACAAAAAAACACGTGTACACCTTAAATCTATTGAAATAAAATTAAAAAATTTTGAATAAGTGCTAGATTGGAGCTGGGAAAAATCAACACTTTGAGAATGTATTTTAAAGACCTTTTAACAATGCAATTAAATCAACCACTATATACCGTTATACTTTCTAATTTAAGGAACACTATTGTATATCTTTGAGCCTATTCGACTGGTTTTATTTGAGAAAATGGAAAAATTAACATTTCAAGTTATTTCAAAGAAAGTCTCTATAGTGCTAATTTCATTCAATCATGATTATCTAATATGTTCATGATTAAGGTCATTTTCTTCCAACTCTGTGCTTCCTACTGCCTGCCTTTAGTTGCTGTATAACCATATATAATACATTTTTTCTAGTTCAAAAGCGATGAATGCTCTTTGCAAAAATTCAAATATCACCTATCATCCTACCATATAGAAATGATTACTTAACAATTTAGCATCATGCCAGATGGTTTTCTAGAAAAACAGTGCTTATTAAAACAAAATAATGCATTTAATTTATCATTTCTTTTGCCTTCTTACTAATATACCATGGGGAAATTTCCTTATAGAAATACTGAGTTCTACAAGCCCATTTTTGTGTGTGTGGTTGCATAGTATGTTATTTTATGGATGTAACATATTGTATCTAACCAATCCCCTAGCGTGGGTAAATTAATATAAACAAATGCTACTTCCTTGTACATACACTTTTGAAAATTTTTCCTGTTTAAAATGTTTATTTATAAGTAGCAGGCTGTATTTTCCTTATTTTTTTAATCAT
Source organism: Avahi laniger (assembly GCA_963575035.1). Taxonomy (NCBI): domain Eukaryota; kingdom Metazoa; phylum Chordata; class Mammalia; order Primates; family Indriidae; genus Avahi; species Avahi laniger. Next base: position 14,758 of record CAUYSK010009092.1, read on the forward strand.
CATGGATAAATCAAGAATTAAGTAAATGACAAAGAAATTGGCAAAGGAGCCTTAGAAAGTACATGGTGTTTTTTTTTTTTTAAAAAAAGAAAGTACATGTTTTTATATTTCATGTTATCCAGACACTTATGTTTTGTCACTTTCTATGCAACTGAGCCAGAAAATCTGCACAGGAGAAATTCTGGGTGGATGAATTTAGGACCACTTTCAACAACCCCTGCATATCTAGGCCTACTAGGGACAGAACCCCAGGCCTGTCTCCTCTCTAAATCATTAATTGTTTATGAAGATCTGACCAAAGTCTGCATCTTCCCTCTCCTGCATTTTTCTCAGGGCAATTGCTCTTCTTCCCCCAGTTACTGTGAGAGGGGTCAGGTAGGGTTTGCTACACCCCCATAGTCTTATGCTTATCCCAGAGGCAACGGGAATCCAAGAGATGAGAAAGATCACATGCTAATTCTAAGGATGGCAGTGAACCGAAAGCAAATATTAATAACTTGTTAGAGACTCCCTGGGTAAAGTCAAACATGAACACTGAATAAGACTTCAAAATAAACATTGTTTCTTTGCCATTTTGTTGGACAGCTATTGCTCCTTTCGTAACCAAAATTTTTATTCGGGACTTCTTTCCATGTTGCAATTTGCCATTGCATCATACTCAAGTCATGGTATATTTTTCAATGGGCTATTTGTTTAGAGACTTTTTTTTTTTTTTGAGACAGAGTCTCACTTTGTTTGCTTTGGCTAGAGTGAGTGCCGTGGCATCAGCCTAGCTCATAGCATCCTTGGGCTCAAGCAATCCTTCTGCCTCAGCCTCCCGAGTAGCTGGGACTACAGGCATGTGCCACCATGCCTGGCTAATTTTTTTCTATATATTTTTAGTTGTCCAGCTAATTTCTTTCTATTTTTTTAGTAGAGACGGGGTCTCGCTCTTGCTCAGGTTGGTCTCAAACTCCTGAGCCCAAACTATCCTCCTGCCTCGGCCTCCCAGAGTGCTAGGATTACAGGCCTGAGCCATCGTGCCTGGCCTGTTTAGAGACTTTTTTCCTTTTTGCCAAATTCTGTGAACAATGAATTCATTCAGTGGGAAACTCCATTCCATCTTTGCAGCAAAATCATGTGTGTAATTGTATTCCTTTGT
>CAUYSK010009093.1:0-20137 GCA_963575035.1 Avahi laniger
CCTACAGAGAACTGGTACTTACCCTACTGAAACTGTATAGCAAAAGAAATAATCAACAAAGTAAACTGACAGCCAAAAGAATGTGAGAAAATATTTATAAACTATACTCTGGGAAAAGGACTAATATCCATAATCTACAAGAAACTCAGAAGGAAAAACAAATCAGCCAGAAAAAAACAAATAACTCCATTAAAAAGTGGGCAAAACACATGAACAAACATTTTTCAAATGAAGATATATTAATGACTAACAAACATGAAAAAATGGTCAACATCACTAATCATCAGGAAAAAACAAATTAAAACCACAATGAGATACCACCCTACCCCCTTCAGAATGGCCATTATTAAAAAATCGAAAAAGAAAATAGATGGTGGCACAAATGCAGTGAAAAGGGAAAGCTTGTAAACTGTTGCTGAGAATGCAAATTAGTGCAACCGCTATGGGAAACAATATGGAGATTCCTCAGAGGGCTAAAAGTGGACCTACTGTTCAATACACCAATCCTATGCTAGATATCTACCCAAAGGAAAAAAAGTCATTAAATCAAAAAGACACATGACCTCATATGATCATTGCAGCACAACTCATAACTGCAAAAATGTGGAATCAACCTAAGTGCCCATCAACCTAAATGATGAGTGGATAAAGAAAATGTGGTATACACACAAACATACATACATGCACACACACCACGGAATACTATTCAGCCATAAAAAAGAATGAAATAATGTCTTTTGCAACAACTTTGATGGAACTGGAAGCCTTTATCCTAAGTGAAATATCTCAGGAATGGAAAAACAAATACTGCATGTTCACCCTTATAAGTGGGAGCTAAACAACGGGTATAGATGGTCGTACATAAAAATGGAATAATGGACTTTGAAGTCTCATAAGGGGGGAAGGTGGGAGGAGGGTAAAGGATCAAAAATTACTTATTGGCTACAATGTATATTATTCTGGCGATGCATATACTAAAAGCCCTGACTTTACCACTATACAATTCATCCTTATAACGAAAAATCACATTTACCTCCTAAACCTATTGAAATAAATAAATTAATAAGTAGGTTTACCAATCTTTATTAGCATCATCCATATGTCCTTTCTGTGAGCAATTTACTTAGTATTTTCTTCAATTCTGTCCCAGTGTATTTTCATTCATTCATTCATTTAGCAAGTTCATCAAAGAATCAGACACTAAAATAAAACGTTTATTTACAGATGCTAACAGATCTGTTATGGTATCTCAGAACCCATGTTAGATACTAAAGATACAAACAGAAGTTGAACAGGATTCCATCCCCAGAGAGGAAACAGACAAAGGAACTGATGGTGACAACAGCAAAGGTAAAAAGTTGTTCAGGATGCCATGGGAATACACATAGGCAAAATTAACCCCAGGGATATTGCAGGCAGGGTTGCAAGTAAGAGGTAATGCTTGAATAGCCTTGATAGACAAGTAAGAAATTAGTCTGGTGAAGAAAGGCAGATCTCTCCTGGGGAAGACAGCTTGTTTTGCAGGAGCATGGAAACCTGAGAAAACATGGTGTACCTAGGGAATACGAAGTGGTGTGTTGTCAGGAAATAAAATAGATGCTGTAAACCAGGATCAAACGTGAATGGTAGTCAAAGACATTTGACTTTATTGGAAGCAATAGAAAGTCAAAATAATCTAGAATATACCTTATGATCAAATGATTATCAAATTTTAGGTACAAAAGATCCAGTGTTTACTTGCAGATTTCTGATGGAGCAACTGGGATGGTTTGAGAAGAGAGATGTTGGATTCAAGGTTATTCGTGTGAATTTCAAGTAAAAAGTGGCCATGTGTTCTAAGGCTCTTTCTAGATGGAACATAAATTTTTCTGAAATATTTTTGCTTTATTTTTTAGTAGCACTGGCTTCATTTCATATCTTACCTGACTCATTGGTCTTTTAGATTGTGCTGTATCATTCTTTAACAGAACAAAGATTGTTCGAAGGATTTAAATCAAAATATGAACTACTTGAATTTTCAATGGAGCAGTATGAAAACCAAGTGAAAGATTTTCAAATGGGAAGCGTTGCTTTTATTTATATCTAGGACTGCTTTATTAATGCAAATATCTATCAAGTGTTTGGGTGTGTGTGTGTGTGTGTCTGTGTAAGAGAGATTTGGGTGCTGGAAACACGGTGAGGAATGATCCTTGTTTTCATGGAGCTTACAATATGGTGGGAGAAATACACCTTAACTACAGGCTTGTATAAATATATCCATCCTCATTATTCACAGATTCCATAATTGCAAATTTGCCTACTTGCTAAAATTTATTTGTTATCCCCAAGTCAACATTCACTGCACTTTTGTATCATTCATGGGCGTATACAGAGTGGCAAAAAATTTAGTGGCCTAATGTGCACATTTAAGGCTGACGACAAACATGGTGATGCTCTGCTGAAGAATTTTGTTTCAGCTTTCATATTGTAAACAAGTGTCCTTTTCATGGCTTATTTAGTGCTACTTTTTTATTCTTTTGCATTTTTATGTTTTGTTGTTGTTGTTGTTGTTGTTGTTGTTGGCAATTTTGTTGTTTAAAATAGCCCTCAAGCTTATTGCTGCAGTGCTATTTAGTGTTCGTAAGCACAAGATTACCATGATGTACCTTAGGGAGAAAATGCATGTGCTAGATAAGCTTTGTTAAGGCATGAGTTACAGTGCTATTGCTGTGAGCACAATGCTAATGAACCAACAATACATATTAAATAAGGTGCTGTTGTGCCAAAACACACATAAAACAAGGTTATGTACTGATTGGCTGACACAACGTTGTGACCAGAGGCTCCCGAGAATGTAACCCTGCATTTCTCCTTGGAGGAATGATTCAGTGTTCACTAACTCTGGGTTCATAGCAACTTTATAGTACATAGTTACCATGGATAATGAGAGTTGACTATACATATACAATTATAATTAAGGTAAATCCTTTTTAAGAGAGGCAGCTGGTATTAGGTAAGTGTATGTTTTATGTGTGGAGAAGTCAGATATGTAGGATTGTGATATGTTGTCAGGGAAGACCTTCCTGAGGATCTGGTGTGGTATTAAAGTTTTAAAGCAGAGTAGGTTTTAATAAGATTAAAGGAGAGTGGATACATCATCCCAGACCTCTTGGTGAGAGAACATGGTTTCTTTGAGGACCAGCGAGAGAAGCCGGTGTGACGGGAGCTTAGCATTGAGCCATAGTCATCAAGCCAGGTCTAGGCTATGCAAAACCTTATAGATCCAAAGTCTAAATATTAGGACGCCATTGAAAGAGGCAAGGGGTGGAATGATATAATCAGTTTTTATTTTTGAAAACAATTTATCTAGCAAAGATTAACACAGAGATGATAGCTTAGAAAACAATGGTGGCAGAAAAAGGAAGAGAAAAGAGGAGAGATTCAACCTGTATTTAAGGCCATCTAAATTAATTAGAAAGTATTTTCGTGAAATCACCTGGAAAGATTTAAGTGGTACATTTTATTTGTCTCAGCTGGTAGTAGCTAAAGACAAAGTAAGACCAGTATGTAAATTAAACAGTTTGAATCAAAGTGACAAAGTGTCAGGCTATTCTAACATGAATGAGAAGAATAAACAAAAGTAAATCACTTTTCATATTTTAATCTCATTTGGTGAAAAATACACTTTATATTCAGAAAGTAAGAGCCCATTTTTCTTTTTTTCCAGGAGAGAAATGAGGGGTAGTTCACAGGAGAATAAGCAATCACGGTCTTGCGGCATACAAAATTGCTTTCCTTTCATGAATAGAATATAATTAAATGCAAGCAGTTTTTAATTAAAAAAGTTGAAACTTTTATTTTGTTTGCCTAATTTTTGGCGCTAGTAGCAATTGTTAGTTCAATCCTCTGTCTTAGGGTAGATATTATATCCATATTCTTTCTTGCTTTTTGATATTATTTTTTCAGAAAGACAAATACCTTCTCCAACACCTTATTATTATTTTTTTCTTTCTGAAATTCTTGGTTATATATTGTGGCTTTTAAATAAATATTTGCATGATTCAGAACAGGTAAATATTTTGATTCAGAGATTAATCGTCTGAGAATGATTTTTTTAAAACCAAGGATTTACATAGTTAGAGAGGTCCTTAAAGATCACTACAGGCAAATCTGCAATTTTGGAGAGGAGTAAAGTGAAGCCCAGAGAGCTGAAGTGACTTTGGAGGTGAGAGTTAGTTTGTAGCATTCCTTGCACCAGACCAAGGGCTCCACATTGCACAACTCCAGAGATCCCTGTTGAGGTACAGGGTACACTGCACAGCAGCCGTGATGGAACAGTTCCTGCTTCTGAGACCAATGCTATTCTATAGCAGGTGGCTTCCCGGAGCCACCTTATTAAGTAACAGCACACACTGAGTCACCATCCTCACAATCCACAGTATGATATTTGCCTTACTCGTTATGCGATCAGCATTAAGATGTATGCACACTGATGATTATCAGTATATATACAAAGGCAGAATTCCCTGAGAACAGCTACATTTTTGAGACACAAAATAAAAACGTAGAGCAAATATAGGTGGCCATCAATTATCTAAAGTGCTGAGAAACATTTCTGCTTTCAGAAATTTCTGTGTTTTAAATTTCCTGCTTCAGCCCTGCCAGCAATGAGAAAAGGAGGCTATGCTTTTTGTCATGATGTGATGGATGGTGATTTTTCCAGAGTAGAAGGTGGTATTTGTCAGAGAAGAGGTGATTATTTATGTAATACTCTTTGCCAAGCTCTCTGCCCTCCTTTGAGATGAAAAGAGTCTCCAATATTGTACAATTAACTGTTAGCCGCTATTGTGTGTGATACATTCCCTCTGAAAGACGATATAACAAGGATGTGGAAAGAATGCTTGAAACAATTCACAGGTTTGAGGTGCAATATAGAATTCAAATATCAATCCCAAAGTGGGAAACAGGCATTTAGACCTTGTCAAATGCAAAAGTAAGTGATTCGTAGGAGGGAAAAAAACGTTCATTTATAAAACAATAAAAACAAGAGAAAGAAGAGAAGTGTACTATTTTCTTCACTGTTTCAGATGACACTGTAGAATTTGTGTCATACCAGTGTGTTTTTTTTCCAGAAATCTTGAATATCAACACTTGAAAAAAGTCCAAAATTCGATTTGAGAGGAAATGTTTAAGTAGAGAAGATAAGCATTATAATGGGCTGCTGAGACCAGAAGCACTTCGGATATCATGGGAAGTTTATAGTTTTTCTTTGCTGGTTGGATTTTTCAGACAACATGCTATCTTTATAATCTTTAAACTGCTGTATTCCAAGTTTCTTCAGCTCATTCTCCTACTATTACCGTCTCTGAAACTCAGTTCTCATGTGTGATTGGAGCGTTTGGCCACTTCTGTGATATTATTTGAAAGAATAGGAAAAAAAGTATGAAATTTTAATATCTCTCAATTAGGTATGGTGTTTTAGGCCATAAATTTCACTCTTAGAGAGTACATTTAAATTAAAAGTATTTTCTACATGTTCCATAGAAATGCTCCCAAGAGGGAATCATATTAAGCATATATATTCAGTAATGCCTAAATATGCACTAATTTATCAAATATTCTTTAAAAGGATATTCAGAGACAAAAGAAACTAAATTACCTACAACTTATTTTCTCCTCAGCAATCACCTCTCATTTATCTATCTTAATTACACTGATCCTGTCCTACCTTTTCATCTCTGTGCCTACTATAATTGTAGGGTTTTGTTCAAATTAATGAACCTTTATGTGTTTTCAAATAGCATAATTCCTCTCTTTAGCAGTGAATATAATTAAGCAGAATTACTTTCCTTAAGATAGTATCACTGAACAAAACAACGACAAAAAACTTTCTGTGTTTTACTAGCCATTCCTGGTTCTTACAATGAGCTCTTCTGTGGATACTTCATGGTATCTTTTGGCCCTATATAACTGAAAAAGGGAATTTTGATCTTCCTCTTTAGTCTGCAAACTTTCCATAGGCAGGGACTCTGCAGAGTGCTGGATTTATTCATTTTCACTTTAACAAAAATATTGGCTGCATGTGACTAAAAGAACACATAATAGAGAAATGTTTACAACTGTGAGCAACACAAAACCCAACTGCCAGAGGTTTAAACTGTGAGGATGTTCATTTTCTTCTCCTCTTGAGGACTGTAGGGAGGCAGCCACGAGGTTGGCTTGACTACGTTTCCACAGGGCCAGATTCTCTTTCTGCTGTGGTGTGGTGGGCCTTTTGTTAGAAGTGACCCTTTGTTCCTATGGTTACAAATCCTAGTTCATTTAGGGTCAGCTATTCTTTCTGTGGATGATATAATATGAAATTTCAAAAATCTCTCTCTTTATGCCTCCAGGAAAGGCAATGAAATAGCACTGGGGTGTAAGGGTTTAGGAAAGGGAGGAGGCCTAATGCCCTACGTGTCCCTCGAATGCCCCCGAATCAATAATCCATCCTCCCCGTCACAAAGTCACATCCATCCCCAATCTCATTCATCCATAGGTCATTTCAATTTTGTCTCGTTCTCCATTAAGCAGCAACGATGATCTTTTTAAAACAAGTAAGAGCATATCTGGAGCATAGTAAGATCCACAGTTCCTGCGATGTCCAGCGCAGCCTGTTCTGGTCCCCCCGCCAGCACAGGTGGCCTCACAGCGACTGCTTTCTCTCTGCCCCACATCACTCTGACCACTGGCTTCCACTTTCGAGACACGCTCAGAGTCTTTCTTTTTATTTTTGCCCCACCCTGATCTCTAGCTCACAGTCTTGTATTTGCTTTTTCTTCACTGTCGTGTTCTTCCCCACTGATTTTTCGTTTGCTCTTTTCTCACCTCCTTCAGTGTTCCTTCTCAGAGAGGCCTTGCCTGGCTGCCCTTTCTACAATTGCTGCACCCAAACTCAACTCTTCCCATCACTCTTCTTGCCTCTGCTTAGTAGGACATACATAAAATTCTCTATATTTAAATTTTTTGTCACCTAGAGAAAAATGTACTTTTGGTTTTTTGAGGACTGGGCTTTTTCCTCTCTTTATTCAGTGTGGTAACTCTGGCACCAACAATAGTTCCTGACATTTAGGAAATATTCCTTCAATGAATGAATGAATGAACGTAGCCCGAGAGATGGAGGGTTTGGGAAAATTGAACTTTGTTTCAGGCTCTCAGGCAGAGTGCAAGGTGAAGGAGGCAGGGCAACTAAGATTTGTTGCTAAGAGACAAAATATTTTGTGTTACATGTGGTTTCCCATTTTTTCTTTTTCTATATGGGACTATGTATTGATATTTTATATTTTTCTCTCCACTGTTGAGTACTGTATGCGTTTAGGAGGTGCTTGGATTTATGTTTGGATAGGAAAGATACCCAGGATTTTTAGCTACTGAGTCACTGTCTCACGGATTGATCAGTCTGGGCCAAAGGAAACAGGGAGCTGGATTTGCTTGCTGCTTCCTTCCCTGTTACCCCCGCCCAGTTCTGTCACTATGTATTCAAAATAGGAGCTAATCTGAGCAATGCCGATGAAACTCAGTGGAATGATTTCAATAGCTATTTCCATAATGAAATCAATGGCTGACTTTAGAAGGCAAGTGGCATGTGCTCTTGATATCTTCTTTCAACCTGGTATAAACAATAATAAATATATCAACAATAGTAAATTCTAACATATCTTTGCTAAGAGTCAGGCATTTGTCTGTTTAACATAGATTTAACGTACTCTTTGATGTTCATGACAACCCTATGGAGTATGTACTATTTTTATTTTCATATTATATATGAAAGCTTGAGACACAGAGAGTCACTTAACTTGCCTTTTTTTCCTTATTTGGATATTCACTTTTTCCAGTAATGTTTATTGGAAAGGCTTTTGTATTCTTATTGAATTACCTTGTCATTTTTGTCAAAATTAATTTGTCAGATACATGTGATCCTGTATCTGGAAACACTATTCTGTTTTCTCTATTATTTCAAACCATATTTCAATTTATATTTTCATAATTATAGTATATTTCTAAATCATTGTAAATTGTCCAATTTTGGTTTTTTTCCAAATTTTTGGCCATTTTTGGTGATTTACATTTATATATAATTTTTAGAAATAGCATGTCAGATTCTACAAATGCACAATTACATTTAAATTATTTCCATACAAATTTAGAAAACCAATGTTTTGAATATGAATAATTTTATGTCTTTTTGCTAAAATAATTCATTATAATTATATTTGATTCTTACAGCAAGTTGTATCAATTTTCAGTGACTTTGTATACCTTTTACTAAGCCTCAAAAACTCATTCCTAGGCAACTGAATCATAAACTTCATATATATAAATAGCTTTGTAGTTTTTTGTACATAAAAGCTCAAGTAAATTGGGAATAAATTGTTTTTTGGTTTTGTTCTTTTTTTTGTTTAGTATTGGCAGCCACCTTAGAACCAGCTTTCTCCATGTGCTTCTCCATTTAATCTTTTAAAATTAATTTTTCTACTGCAGCTTATAATTTAAATTAAATTGACTAAGTATGAATTTTCCTGCTGTTCCTCTCTAAGCATTTCTTTGATATTAAAATAATGTTTTCCACTTGGATGTCATCAGGGATCTGCCCTGAAAGGAATACATTAGTGAGAATGTCCAATAGAGCATTTATGATTTTTGCTCAAATTAATTTCATTCAACTAGGAAGACAATAGACTTTACAAACTGAGTACAAGTTAGAAACCAATAATTTTAAATGCCTATCATCAAATTTTTATGTTAAACAAGTCAAACAAACTGTTGCCATTAATGTAAGCTCCATGTAAGGTAGGATATTTGTTTGTTTTGTCTACTCCTATGGACCAAGCACTTAGTTCAGTGCCAGGGACATTGGAGGATACTTATTTGTGGAATAAATGAATGAATTAGACCCCAATTTATTTTTAATGTTTAATGTTTTAGTAATTCCATGTATAGTTATATCACCAAAAGAAAAAATTACTTAAAATTTTATGGGATAGTTTTATGCTTAATAGAATGTAGAAAATGACTGACATTAACTCCATTTACCTTTCCTCCTGGGCTCATAGGTAAACTATCGTTTTCACCCTCTCTTACAGTTAGACATATGACTCATCTCTGTCCAATGAAATACAGGTAGGACTAATGAAATCACTTCCACGCCTGAGTATACAGTCTTCTGATCTCTCTCTTCCCTTTATGCTGAGTGGATATAAATGCCCAGGGTGGACATGGAAATCATGCATAGAAGATAGCAGAGATTGCATTATTAGCCTGGGATTTTCATGGAGTAGACAATCCTCAGCACCCTCAACACCTCTACTTAGGCTTTATCTGAGTGAAAAAAAAATACCTACTGTGCTACACTACTGAGATTTGTTACTTATAACAATAGTTAGAATTATCTCAATTAACATAAAAGTGTTAAAGTGGAATGCTACCATGAGAAAAGTCTAAATGTATGCCATTGGTTTATTAATTTGTTGGCAGGAAGTAATGAAAGTTATGTGAAGATGTAGATGATGCTCTTGATTATGCAAAATGGAGCAGACACTTCAGAAGACAGATTGGCAGTTTCTTACAAATTAAACATACTCTTACCATACAATCCAGCAATCGCACTCCTTGGTATTTACCAAAGGAGTTGAAAACTTAGGTCCACACAAAAACCTGTGCCCACGGATATTTATAGCAGCTTTATTCATAGTTGTCCAAACTTGGAAGCAACCAAGATGTCTTTCAGGAGATGAATGGATAAGTAAACCATGGTACATCCAGACAATGGAAATGAACTATCAAACAATGAAAAACATGGGGATTAAACCTTCAACATATAAATTGTGGGGAAACATAATTCAACTCATAATACCTACCAAACCCAGAATTGTAGGGGAACAGGTTAAAATAGAATATTAATAGGGTATTTTGGTTGATATTAGCTGAGCATCACAAGGAATGTAAAGAAAAAGACAGGCTTAGATAACAATTGGGTGGTATAGGCTAAAAGACTATGAATAGAGTAATTCCAGATATATCGGGATTCAAAGAGTTGGAAAAATCACAGATAGTAGGAAATATGATTGAAATAGCTTCGAGTGACAAAGATCTTCCCACTCAACTTGGAAGCTGTCAAGACAGCTGCTGCTGTACAGTCGAAGAGAATGGAATAGAGCAAGATGGCAAAACTGTGGACTTGATAATTATTTCTAGGACTTGATAATTATTTCTAGGACAAAAAAACACCTTTAAATGGGATTACTGGCAAATAAAACAGATTTAAAATATACACATCAGAAGTCTATTAAGCAATTGAAGGAATGAGACAAATTTTAAAAAGGCTTTAACCATTCAGTTCTAGAACAACTTTTAGGTTGTCAAGTATGAACCAGTGGGAAGTAGACCATGAAAGCTCTAGCTCCTAAGCAGGGGAAAGTTGCCCAGACCAACTTCAGATGTCTCAGGGAGGAAAATGGACTCAAAGAATCTCACAGAAGGTGATCCAATGGCCACCAAGGACATGGGATCTTTTTCCTTTCAGAGAGTCATTAAATGAACTGTGCCCGCATCTGGGGTAGCGGACCTCCAAAAGGCTTGACACAGGATTTCCAAATTACTATGTCCAGAGAACACATTGTGAGTTTAAAATGCTTCCCTTGGACTGTAGTTTCTATTACTGTCTTTGTTTTAGTTCCAACATCGTACACTGGGTATGTGGGAAGACAGTAGTGAGGCGGTTTTCTTGTTCTAATTCCTAGATTGCCATAGCACAGGGGCATAATTTCAGAGGAAGGAAGGACAGTATATAGTGTGAAAATCCTAGTCCTCTACACGTCAGAAGATGGAGCTTAAGGATTTCTTCTTGGGAAACAGGTAGAAAGTAGAGGGCTGTATTGTATCAAAAGTGTTTTATCAGAATAGGAACAAAGCAAGTATGTGGTGACCAGAAGGAATGACAATGGCAGTGTCTGGTTTGTTGTTCACCTAGTTCTTTCCTCCTGGGCAAAGAGCTAGAATTTATTTTCTATCCTCATGTGTAGTTAGGTATGGCTACATTACTAAATTATGGCTACTACCATATCCGTACAATAAAAATCACTTCCATGACTTTCTGCTCCTTTTGTATCTGCTTGCTGGATGTCAATGCCAAGGACATCTTTGCAAGTCACACACTGAATGCTGTTCCAGCTTCCATCGGTCTGGGTTCTTAAATTGTTTGGGAATGATTATTATACTTCCTCTTTCCCAGGGAGTCTTACATAAGTAAAAAATGAACTTTTATTTGTTGTCACTGAGATATGGGGGACTATGTATTATAGTAGTTAGTACTACCTTAATTAACACAAATATCTTTGTTATATTTTATCTTAAGTTGGGTTATCAGAGAAGCAGACCCCAGGAAAGAGTTTGAATGCAAGTATTTTACGTGGAATATTATTGTAGGATGACAAGAGAGTGGGGACGTGAGACTACAAATGGAAAAAAGACAATTTAGTGTGCATTAAGCAGATTACTTGCTCTGATCAACAGGGCTTAATCCCTGTGTGAAGCACATGTTCGAGATGAGTCACCCAACAGGCATCAACCCATTGATCCTTTCAGCTTGTGTATACTTTCCTGAAGAATGCTATTATAGGATGAATCGTGTCCCTTCCAAATTCATGTGTGGAAGACCTAACCCCCCTTGGAGGTAGGGCCTTTAAAGAGATAATTAAAGTTAAATTAGATCATAAAGGTAGGGCCATAGTCTAATAAGATTAGTGTGCTTATAAGAAGTGAGAGAGACACTAGGGGCTCCTAAAGTTGATTTTTCAAGGTGGTGTCTTCTCACAATTCCCAAGACTTAGAACAGAAGGTTAGTGGAGAGAGCAGCATTCTCCACTTCTGCATTTGGTCCTGAGCTGTAGTTGATATTCATACACCCCTCCCCCCCTCCTCTACCTGCATTCCAGATTCTCCTCAACCCCTTCCAGCTGTTCTGCTAGTCTAGCTTGCTTGCATGTGCACCAACAACCAGCACCCACGGTGGGTCTGAGTTTCTGCTTATCATGTCCTTGTCACATTATGGCTGCTTCCATCACTCATTCTGGCTGTCACCAGGCATAACACTGACAAGAGGCATCCAGTAAATAACCAGAGTCCCGGACAACCCCCCATTCCTTTGCTATGCATTTGTGATTCCCTACTCATTATGATAAGGATGAATTACCTCTGCTATTCTATTAACTGTTTTCTTTGGCTGCTGGTCTATCAGGATGAGTAGCACAAAGTAACCAGATAACAACATAGTTACTACCTAGTATAAATGTGCACCCACCAGGACTAACTCATTGAGAAGGCCTAAAGGTAGTGGGACAGGAAGAAATTTCCTGAATGGGTCACTGGAAGTTATAATGAAAGGAGTCATCCTTCCTTTATCCTTTGATTTCTGGTCAATGTGGAACCAAACAAAGACTACCCACATAAGAACAGGCAGAGGCTATTTATAAACAGATTTCTATAGCAAGGGAGTCCACCACCTTCACCAACATCACTAGAGTTTGGTAGAGACTCAGAGGCAGGCAAAGGTGTGAGAAAACTACGGTGGAAAAAAGGGACAATTTCAGGCATACTCTGATAATATGTTGGTCACAGGGAAGCTGGAGGTGTGCTAACTAGAATCCTTTGTGCTTGGCGTGGGGAGCACATTTGGCTTTCTCTAGTTGGTCCTGAGTAATGGTGCAGGGACAACAATTAGGGAAGCTAGCAGTTACTAGTTATTATTTTTTGTAGGGACAGGTCTCTCTATGCTGCTTAGGCTGGCCTTGAACTCCTGGCCTCAAGCGATCCTCCTTCCTCAGCTTCCCAAAGTTCTGGAATTGCAGTTGTGAGCCATCACATCAGTCTCTGATTTTTATCATATTGAAAAAGACATAGTGTTTGCTTTGATAGCTGGCTCCTTTCACTCAACAAAATGTCTATAAGACTCAATCATGTTGTTGTATATATCAGCAATACGCTCATTTTTCTTGTTGAGTGGTGTTCTATTGTAACAGTATAACCAGACATTTTTACTCACGCACTTGTGGGTGGACATTTGGATTCCAACTATTGACCGTTATTTCCACTTTTTAATGGTTATCAATGATGCTACTATAAACATCCTTTAATAACATCTGTTGTGGATGTTTATTTCATGTTATAAGAAATTGAAAAAAACAGTTGTCCCAAGTGGATGTATATTTTATACTCTTGCTCTTAACGTGAAGAACTCAATTGTTCTGTAGCTGTGTAAATATTTGGTTTAGTCAGTCTTTTCAATTTTAGCTATTCTAAAGGGAATAATTGGCATCTCATTATGGTTTTAGTTTGCCTACGTTTGCTAACATCTTTATGGAATTTTGGCCCTGGGGGTGTTACTAAAAATGTTTAGGTGTTTTTTTTCCATGATGAAATAAAATTTTAAGTTAAAAAAACATAAAATAAGACATGTTGGAATTGGGACTGTGAAGTAGATAAGTGAAAAAAAAATCAAGCAGCAGCAAGGAATATTTGAATAATGATAAGATGTTCTTTCATATAGAATAATATATTTATAATGAAATAAGAAAGTAAATGAAAATACAAAAAGAAAAAAGGATAAATTGGGAAAAGTTAGGAGCCAGACTACAGAGAGTTTGGCAATGTATAAACTGACTATATAATTCATTGTTCAATTAGGGCACTCTGAAGAGTGCAAGGACATTAAAGAATTCTTAAAATGATATAATTTAACAACATATTTATTTGTTGACCAAAAAAATTAGTTTTCTTATATTGGTGGGCCTATAAATAGGTTTATGCAAATAAAATTTTCAAAAATACTTTTTTCAAAAAACATGTAACAAATCCATGTACATTAAACATTTTTGAAAATATTTTATAATTATACCTAAAAATAATGATGTACATATTTCAATATTATAATTCTATCCTTGAAATGTGGACTATCTTGATGTGTGGAAAGAATAATTTGATAGAGTTCATATATTTTATTAAATCAATTTATATCCTATACCAGAATCAAATAAATATAAGAAATCCTTCAATATTTTATACCACCTAAATTTGGCAAAACAACTAAGATAACCATAAGTATAAATATTATTTGATGAGTTGTATAATAAAAATATTTGCTGAAGAAAGAGTCTCTGAAATGAAGCCAAAAAATAGTACCTGTGGAATTATTTGAGCTGTAATACTAATACATTTCATGTGACAAATTTATTACTGAGAATATTCTCTAACAGTAATAATTTTATACTTTGTAATTCTGTTAACATATATAGTGATAATAATTTTATGAAATATATTTTTGTTCCCAGAGATGAATTGATTAAAGTCAAGAATTTCAAATTTAATGACCACAAAATGTGACTTTCATAAACATATATGTATACATTTTTTTGAAAAACCAAGAAATAATAAAAAACATGATAAAAAATTCTTAAGAAATAACCAAGCATGTAGTATTAAAGACAGATATGAATAACAAATATTGAAATATGTATGTACGTCCTATGATAATCAATTTGTATTCTATAAATATGTTCAAATTATCAATGTAAAATGGTTAACAAATGTTTTGAACTAAATGTCATATGTTATTATTATGTTTTAGACAGGATTTTCTTTTTCAAAATAGTTTTTGAATAGTATTTTAAAAATCCCTATAAAAATTGGCAATAATAATATTTTTTGGCAACATGTCCTCATTTGGACAGTACATTTATTTTATGGTTATTCAATGCTATCAATTTCTTTGAAATAAATATAATTCAATGCAATTCTGGTCAGAATTCCTACAGAAATTTTTGTGGAACTTAAATTGCTTTTTAAATTTATATAAAGTGCTGAAAAATGCATTACCGTGTATTATTGTAGATCTAACATGATTAAGGCTCAGTGGCATTGGTTCATGGGTAGAGTAACAGATGGAAGGAACAGAATCAAGGGCTTAGAAATAGAAATATGAATCCATGGAAGTACGATGTGCAACAGAGCTGGCAGTGCACACCAGTGGGAGAAAGTGGATCAGACAATAAATATTTTTGACACATGGGAACATAAACATTGTCCTTATTTCACACCATGCAAAAAAATCAATTCCATGTGAATCTGAGACTTTAATGTGTAAAACCTTAAGTCTGAAGCAAATTTGGTGGGGCTAGTTTTATGATATCAGGGTAGAGAGAATATTCTTAAGCTATATATTTTTATGCAAAGGCCATAAAGTAAAATATTAATGCATTTTTTCCTGAAGGAATAAAAGTTTCCATTCATCAAAAGACAACATAAAAAATTTAAAAAGAGCAAACGAGTGGGAGAATTACAGCACAGCTTCTGAATATTAAAAGCAAAGAGTCATCCCACTCTTCAATTAGAAAAATCCATTGTTAGGAACAGATCATTTGCAGAGAGGGGAAATGCAGTGCAGATTAAAAGCACATGACGAAAGTCCGACAAATCTGAAATTGCTCAGGAAGATGGAGAACGGACACTTTCCTGCACTTTAGGGGCAGTGTAAACTCATAGGGTGATTCTGAGAGAAATTTGTCCTTGTTCAGTGGCATGAATCACATGTATACCATGTGACACAGCTTACTGTTCTGGACATACAATTCAGAGAAACTATCATGCAGCCCTAGAGGGACATACATGAGTATATTTATCAGAGCATTATTTAGTGGGCTCAGTAGACAGTCTAAACCACTACCTGGATCAGTTTGCTAGGGCTGTAGTAAACAAGGTACCACAAACTGCATGGCTTAAACAAAAGAAATTTATTTTCTCACAATTCTGGAGGCTAGAACTCTAAAATCAAAGGGTCAGTAGAGTTGGCTCCTTCTGAGGGCTGTGAATCTGTTCCGCGCCTCCTTGCAGCTCTACTTTGTCAGCAGTCTTGGGCATTTGGCGTGTAGCAGCACCCTGAGCTCTGCCTTCAGTTTCATATGGTGTTCTTCCCCGTCTTTGTGCCCAAATTTCCTCTTTTTATAAAGACATCAAAATATTGGATTAGGGCCCATCCTAATGACCTCATCTTAACTCGATTAAATCTGCAACAAACTTATTTCCAAATAAAGTCACATTCAAAGGGCTTTAAGATTTAAGATTTCAACAAACCTTTTTTGGGAGGACGCAAGTTAACTCATAACACTACCAGTGCAGATACAAGTAGCTAAAACATACAGGATACTTCAAAGGAGTGGGTTGAAAATATAATGTTGACTTTAAAATGCTAAAATTCATTACTAGCTCAGTATCATTTAAAGTAAAATTTAAAAAATACACAAAAATGACATTATGTATTTCATAATTCACGTATTTTATAACAATACACATCATAGCCACATACCCTAACCATTAGAGAGGTACATAAGGAATGGAAAGGAATATATACCCAGTGTAGGATGAAAAGAAAAATGAAATTAAATGACATAATTAAATTATGCTTAAAATAAATCTAATTAAATTTATAACTAAAACAAGAACTGGGTCTTACAAAATTGATTAGAACTGTGTATCATGTACTGAGTTATATTACTGACTTAAATCTGTGCTCCCGAATTCCAAAAGTAAAACCAAGTAAATGTAAAAATCAGGAGATTCATGCAAACATTTTTGTTTCTATCTTTTCTTGAAAACTTCAAAACCCAGCCTACTGAGTCTTTATTCCTTTGTGGCAAGAAAAAAGCTGTTCCTGAGTAGCAGCTGCACCTTTGAAAAGGGGCTTGTGTTCCTGTGATAGCATTCAGTCTGGCCTCACTCATGCGTTATCAGCTTGGCCCACGTAAAAATTTGAGTTTTTTATTCTGTTTCATGGTAAATCTAGAAAAACAAGTGAGGCAATATATTAATAGATCAGTAAGAATTTTGATCCTACCGGGAATGCATCATGTTCAAAGTATTTTTGAACATTCAGGGTTGGGAAATTGCTTTAATTTACTATCTAATCCCTTTTGCCTGCAATACTGTCTCTAATTCGGAATTCATAAGAGAATCTTTTTCTTGGCCTCGAATGTTATTTATTTCATTTGCATACAGTTTTTCTTATTATAGTGTTATATACATAAAGAGAGACTACTGTAAGTAGAGCTATTGGGAATAATATCCTTATTTTGGAATGTAACGAATTTACTGATTTGTTATAATACATTTTATTTCTGACCAATAAAACTCAACCTTCCTTAAACTGCATGTATTTTTAAATTTTGTAACTTTATATTCAAATAAAAACAATTCATCTTAATTTCACTAAGCATTGTCACATTTCTCCCAAAATGTTTGCACCAGTTAAAACTTGTACCAATAGCACACGAAAGTGTCTATATTTTTTCAGCTCCCTTCTAACTTGTACTTTTATGTTACTGTTTTTTTGAAAGATGTAAAACTGTCTACCATCTTCAATAATTATTGTAAGCAAAGGCAACACACACACAAACACACACACAACCCTCACATTTAGAATTCTTAGCCTACTTTCTTGCAACAGCACTTTTCATTTTGTAATGTCGTTGAATTTTATTTATTGGAAACACTCATAAGAGACTCAGGGATTGTTACATAAATGATGTTTCATGAGCAGGTCAGCTCTCTCTAGATTTTGTGAAAGCCAGAAAAGAAGTCTTTAGGCTTATTATTTTGGGAGTGATTTAACCAAAATTGCCTCTCTTCTGCTAGAGATGAGTGGTGAGTCATTGAGGTGATAACAATTCAAACTCTCACTAAAGTAAAAATGCATACTTTTATATTTAAATATAAATGAATCACTAGGAAAGGGAGAGAGAAAATGTTAGAACAAAACGACAACAGAGCTAAGGTTTTTCTCTTTGTTCAATGAGGACAAAATTTAAACTATATCCTTTGCAAACAACTTCATTTATGGATTACATTTGATTTAGAAATAGGATTATAAAGAAAATCCACAAAGACTAACTTGGTAGAGTTATTAAATGAATACACGAATGCATGTTTTTTATCACAGCAAAGAGCATAGGCATTCCCTTCTGGTTACTAGTAAGACTTGGTTTTTTAAAAACTAAAGTTCCTATGAGAAATGGTAGTTCTTATTGGCTTCATTGGATAGTCCTGATTTGTGCATAAAATTTCCTTGAAGGAGCTCAGCCACATGGGAGAACGTTAACAGGTGGGATGCAAGCAGGCCCTCGATGTGTGCTTGTGTGTTTGGACGTGCCCTTTGGGTCCTTGCTATTGCCATGACAAGTGCAATCTAAGGAGGCTGTTGCCCTTCAGCGTGGGTGTCGGAGTAAGATGTGGCATGACTGAGAAGACAAGCCTGCAGAGTGAAGCGGAGCTATCCCGCCAAGCCCAGCCAATGTCAGCTAGCTCCCAACCGACTCCCGGACACGTGAGCGAACCCAGTCAAATAAAAGAATTTGTTCTGTAAAATTCAGATTCAGTCAAAAGGCTGCACCCAAGGATCCAGAAGGCCACATGTGGCCCCGAGGCCGCAGGTTCCCCATCCCTGGCAAATGTTCAGAAACCTTCCACATGGAGTCGTTTTGTCCCTGTCTTCTGTGGTAGGCCTAGAGCATTTTATATTATGGGAAACTGGCCAAAATGCAGCCACAAATGATTTTTAACAGGAGACATCTCCTGTCTTAACTGAAACTCAGTAAGTGGAACTTCCTGACCCTGGTTCACACAAGCTTCACCTGTTCTATGTGCCTTGGGGCTGAGAACCCTGGGGGAGGTTCTGCCTATCCTTCTCCTTAGCATTCTTTTCGCGTGTCTTCATCTTCTCAGTGAACCTTTTTAACATCAACTTACAGGCTAAAATTGCCAGAAAACCAAAAGGCAAGAGAGGGAACAAGGAAGAAATGAATGATGATATATGGCTTTGCAGTTTAGAATGTGTAGTACGTAAATAAAATAGTACTTGCTGAAGACAGGCAAAGCTAAAAGACCCTTGAAAACAATGCACTTGAAAATTACTGTTGTCATGAACTCCGGTGGTTTAGGTAGAAGGTCATGCATTTGAGACAGAAGTAGATTTCTTTTATTCCAGGAGAATCATAATACACAGATCTATTAGGCACCAGAAAATAACCTCTCTCTCTGAAGTTCAAAGATTACGGGTATGAGCAACACATATACTTTGTCACTTGAAAGATTCCATGTTCAGACAGAACTCTTGTCATCTGAAGACAGTATGCTAAAACAAACAAAATCAAAATAAAAACATTGAATTTATACCAAATAATTGAACAAGAACAGAGGAAGAGCATCCTACAAGCATGCTTTAGTTGCACATGACAAAAACACAATAATTAAAGAGAGGGAAGATATTGGTTCATGCATCCAAACTGCAGACATTTATTAATATTTTTCCCATTCAACAAGTATTTGTGTATATCTTTTCTATTCCAAACCTATCCAGAGAACAAAATAGACATGTTGACATGTTCCCTGACTTTGTGTATGTTGCAATTTATAAGGAGAGATAAATAACTTTTTATAGAGACATTCTTAGACATATACACGTATAATTACAAGTGGTAATTTGCATTCAGGGCTACAGGACTGTGATAATCAGAGCTTTCTCCTGTTTGTCAGCTGGCATCCTTTTCTAATGGGTTTTTGCCATGTGGTGACAATAAAACATTGCCATCTCTGATGACTCAGAGACGGGGTCCAAGGGGAAAAAGAAATCACTTTATAGTTCAATTTGGAAAAATCTCAGGGAAGAACTTTGAGGGACAAGTCTGGGGCTATATGCAAGCAAGATTGACTAAAAAATTGAAAATAGAGAATTAGACATAACAAAATAGAAAAACACAATTTTTTTTATTAGAAATACCTATCTAGAACAATGTATAATCAACACACAATCAACAAGTTAGTGATTGGGAAGAGCTATCTAAACAGCAGCAACGGGGCAAAAATCACAAAAGAAAATACAGATAATGTTTCTAAATCACCAAAATTAACAATGAAAGACCAGAAACAAAATTAAATGCAATTGCAAACACATAAAATATAGAAAAAAGGATGAAGAATGTTCTTACACATTAAGAAGAAAAACATTAACGATCTAAAATTAAACAGATGAGACACCCGCACCCAAATGTTTATAGCAGCACAATTCACAATTGCAAAG